>JAVJAP010000096.1:0-149426 GCA_034770075.1 Aralia elata | reverse complement strand
CACAAATATTTAAGTATACAATGTTCTTCAAATAATGAGTATGTTTAACTATTTAATACGCATGACTTTTAATTACGTAACTTTTCATTACTACCCTTGCTACGGTGACAAATTTTGGTTCACTAATATGAAATACTATGTATTTGCTATTGTGATAATTATTGATTCAATAATATGAAATATTGTGCATTTACTATTGTGACAATTATTGGTTTAATAATATAAAATACTATTCATTTGCTACTGTGACAATTATTAATTTAATATTATGAAATATTGTGCATTTACTACTGTGACAATTATTGGTTTAATAATATGAAATACTGTGGAATACCGTGTGCTACTGTGGAATATTGTGTGCTATTTTAACAGTTAAAGGTAACAATTCCGCTGATAATTTTAATAAAAATATTATTTCTGTCGTTTTCAGTATTTGACAATTATTTCGTTGCAGGGTCTACAAATGATTGGTTGTTTTGGCGCCGTCGTACTTTTCCGAATATTTCCCGACATACCGAATATTCTCCGACATTCTTTTTATTTTTATAATATGTGCATATCATCCTTAAATTTAACCTTTTTATCAATTTAACACCTTACTGTATACAATAATATTTATAAAGAAAATTAAGTTTTATTTATTAAAAATTAGGGTCTTATAGCTTTCATAGTATCCAACATGGTCCTTTAGATCTGAAGTCCCATCAAAGCATTCCAGACCGGTGACCCGAACGTTCACATCTACAGGCCCCTGCTCAATTGCTTTCGTAAAAGGGGATCCGCCCAACAAAGCGTTTCCCCCCCCCCCCTCACCGCCCTCTCCAAGTCCTCAAATCTTTGAGCCCATGTTCTCGTCAGGTTTTGATTGTTTTCTCCCCTGGGCCCAGTCCTGCTTTTCCCCCTCGGTTCGGTTTGATAGTTATAGGTGTTGGCTGACTACGCAGACTGCTCATTTATAGTGGGGTATTGATTTTCAGTTCTTTGTAACCGAGTGAATACAAAACCTTTGCCCAACTTTCTTTGTTCATTTTGTCTTCTCGGACGGGGGAAGGGCTCCCCTCCTCCAGGTTTGACGACTTCTTCTTTCTTCTTTAGGGGTAGGAGATCTTTGTTTAAATCTCCTACTGCTTTGAGCTTCGTCCCTCGAAGAGTGTGTAAGTTGTTGGTTATAATGGGAACCTTTTTGGCCCTAAGCATGATCGTGAGCAATTATCTTTTATAATCTCCTGTCGGTTTCTTCGTGTTGTAATCGAAGGGCTTCTAGGTCATAAACATGAGCCTGTTGCCTGGTATTTTGGACTTCACAATGAGTCATTTCGATCGCGTTGACTTTACGAGAGCCCATAGTAATATGGGCTCTACTTTTTTTCAAGCTTTTTCACAATTCTGGTTAGGCTTGGGAATGAACGGGATGGACTGAGTGTACAAAATGCACAGATTGCTCCGCATGTTCACTGCGCAGCTTGACATACCGTTGACTTAGTTGATGGGTTAGTTAGGGGTGGTTGGGCCCTACGTCATCACCTGTGCCACCACTCTTTCCACCTCTATTACGCATTCTGGCCATTTGTAAGAGGTGATATATGGGGATTGGAGACTGTATATAGGTAGTTCAGGTTAATCACCTGAGTGTGTTTCCCAGATTGTTAAATAACTAACCACAGTTAGAAAAAGGTTTTCGCGGTGGGTTTTGATATCAACCAAGTGGAAACAATTTAAGGAGGATAACCAAAACTTGTTGGGTTTGCGGAACCTAGGATTTTTACATAAGAAAGCCATCCTTCTAGCGCCAATGATGACGACCTAGCCCTCGGGGAAGTCTCCAAATGGTGGGCCCTCGTCCAGCTCCGATCTACACAAACATCCACACTTAGGACTCTAGTTGGTGCCGTCGTGAGACGCCTCCGATGTGAAAGGTTAGTGAACAGAATCAAGAGATAGATCTCAAAATATGTCTTTGGGTTTTAAGTATAATTAGTGTCTAACCTTTCTTACCTTTACAGACTTCTTACCTTTACAGACCTTGATTTATAGTCTTTGTGCTTCTATCCCTTCATCCTATCATGTCAAATAAATGGGTGAGTGGTTTAGTAGAAGTTCTCTTCGTTTGGCAATTGTGCTGCTCAAGGAATGAGCTTTCTTAACAAGCTTCGCCCGAGCAGGCTAATGCCCAATAATCTTTGGACCTAACTGATTTGGGTCTGGTTTTCTGCACTTTGACCTATATCCTAACGGCTATAAATTATAAATGAGTTGCTAGAAATATTTTCTACTTAACCTAGAGATTGACATTAGTCCCCCTATCATATCATGTGTGTCAACCTTACTTTACTAAGTCATATGAGCCTCAAATTTCTCCATTTAGCGTCATTAAATAGACAAGTTCATTTAGCTGTCCAAGGTCATACTCTTATTGCATTTTTCACATTTCAAATATAGGCCACTGATTTATATAACCAATCACATCATTATTCGTCCAAAGGCTCTACACTATAGTTTACATTTTATGCAAAAGATATAACTTTATTATTATTTTTATTTTTTTTGGGAGGGGGAATAATAGGCAAACAGCCCTTTTGCTTCAAATTTAAGCTCCATGATCACCAATCAGATAAAGAAACACGACAAGCAAATCAACACCAAGAGAAGTCTTAAAAACATTGATTTACACATACCACAAGCATAAAGAACGCTTGCTATATCTTGCCAGAAGCATATACAAGTGTAAACCTTGAAACCCAAACTCACTTTTTTCACCAAAGAGTGGCTCACAGGGAGGAACAAAAATAATCCATTAGAGCCCAAATTTTTAGCAACCTGCTAAACTCTTCCATTACTTAAACTCATGCGTACTCCAAAAAATAGATGCTTTATATATGCCAAGTAGGCGTATAACCACTTAACGCATTAAACACAACTTCTGAAATTGATCATGAGAATAATCACTGGTCATCTGTTTAAACACAACTTCTGAAATTGATGATGAGAATAATCACTGGTCATCTGTTTCTACTTAACTGTATGTCGACTTGACATAATACTGATCATCTGTTTCTAGTCAACTGTATGTCGACTTGACATAACACGATTCAAAAAATAAAATTCAACTCACATTCTCTATCAGTAAAAGAGAGGCTCTAATAGTGAACAAAAAACACAATCAGAGCCAAATTTATATATACCTTTCTCTCTCTCTATATATAAATGTAATTTAATTGGACTTCTTATGAAAAGTAAAGAAATTTATACTTGATGGAGTACTTGATTGTGACCATGGGCCTTGACCCATCTAGTGCTTTTCTCTGATAGAATTCATTTTTTCCAATCTCCATTCGTCTCTGAGCCTAGCAATGAATGTATCAGCCTTCATATTCACATCTGGGCTCGGGCAAAATACCGACCCGCCCGAATTGCCTCCATCCATTGCGCTTGGTGACTCCCTCGTTGACGGAAGCTCAACGTCTTCCAGCTCCGGCGAGCTACATCGAGAGCTATGAGCGCTCCGTATCCTTACAAAATCGCCACGAGCCTCAAACTTCACCTCCCCCGCATCTTGAACGGCCGGCGGCGGCGGAGGCGGTGGAGGAATTGGAATCAGCGGCGATTGTGAACCAATATTCACATTCTCTTCCCTTTCATAATAGTAGCTGCTCACCTTCGACGGTAATGGCGGTTTTTTTTCCTTTGCTAATTGAACGCCGGGTCCTGAGTGTGATTTGTGGTGGCGGAGGCGGCGATGGCGGTTGACCGTGAGGATGAGGAGGAATAGAATCGCTTGCTTGTGGTTCCAGTTTTGAATAAATTGTTGAGCATTGAAGATGGAGGTGGTGGCGGCGGCGGCGGAGGGGTGGAGGAGGAATTGAATCGCTTGCTTTTGCCGCCATTTTTGAATATGTTATTGAAGATTGAGTTCGGAGGAGGCGGCGGCGGCGGTGGCGGAGGTTGTACCGAAGGAGATACTGAGTGAATTCGTTTGCTTTTGGTTCCTTTCCTGAACATATTATGGAACACTGAAGGAGGTGGAGGAGGTGGTGGTGGAGGTGGCGGTGGTATCAAGTGTGTAGAAGGCGGAGAGGTAGTGACATTTTCGTAAATGTACCTGGCCTTTTGCTTCTTCCTTTTCTTCGTGTGGTTATACAATGAAGCTATAGCCGTCGCAATCTCTTTTGTTGCACCACTTTTTTTCCGTTCAATTTTTTCGTTCTTTAGCTGATGCCGATGTATCGTGGCCGCTGGCGGCGGAGGAGGTGGCGGCGGTGGTGGCGGCGGCGGTGGAGGAGCAGGAGGAGGTGATCTGCTCTTATCAAATTCAGTGTATTCACTTTCACTTCGCCTTTTCACCTTCTCCTTGTGTGCGACGCTCCTAAGTGATCGTCTCCGCTTCAATTTCACTTGAGGTGGAGCTGGTGGAACCGGTTGTGGACGTGGTGGAGATGGCGGAAGTGGTGGTTCCGACGACTCCGGTGGTGGAGGCGATGGTGGAGGCTGACGAACTACATAAGTATCCACCGGAATTACCTTGACGCCAGAATCGTCTCTCTCCACTTCACTCCGCCGTGCTCGGCCGTGCATATAACCAGGCACCGGTGACCGATTGATATTCAGGTCAAAATCATCATAAGACCGAAACCGGTTGTTCCCGGTTTCCCATAAAGACTCTTGTCTTAGATCCGGATACGAGCTGCTACTCCTTCTCAGCCTGCCAGCACCATTTTCCAGGCCCCGACCCGGATAATTATCATACGCCTTCCGATCAGAAAGCTCATCAAACCATTGACTCGAAACTGACTGATCATTCATCATTTTCTCGCCAAACGAGATATTTGGCGAAATATTCGAAACCGTCGGATTATTTGCGGAATCACCGTCGGTAGGCGATTCGTCGTCGTTTTTCCTTCCGAGTACTCCACAAAGAATGGCGAACAGTACCAGTACAACATTGAGAGAGTCCCATCCTTTTTTGACAGAATTGGGCCGGAGAATTTGAGATGTATGAGAGAGAAAAGGTGGGATTAAGAAAAATATGACAAGTAATGCAAGAATTGGTACTAGTATGATAAGAGCCACCGGGTTGAGAATCGGAGAAGACGATCGGCGACGTTGCCGGACCAGAGTGGTGACCGGAGGTTGGAACCAGAAGGGTGGTGAGTCTCCATCATTGTCCATGAATTTGGTAAGCTTTTTCTTATTTTGCTTTTGGAGCAAGACTTAAAAGGGGAGAAAGAGGGAGTATTTGTTTGAACTTTTTGGGAGGTTTGGCTTTTGGGCAAGGGAGGAAGAGGAAAGAGAGAGAGAGAGAGAGGGAGGGAGAGTGAAATGAAATGAAATGAAAAACATCGGGGGGCATTTAAATGTCATTACTAGTATAAGGTACGGAAGCACTTCGTCCGTCATACATAAAGAACTGTACTTCTATTGGGTTGATTTTTTGGTTGTGCTTGTGCCCCTGGTTTTTTGGTTTTTTTTTTGGACAAAGATAAAACTTTAAAGCATGTGATTATCATATTACATGTGGAGCATAAGTACTTTTATTTTCTTTTCAACATCTGTAATAATAAAATTACCCTACTAAAAATTTTAAACTTGTACTTATTATCTTTTGAACTTGTAATAAATTAAAGCACTAATATCAAGTTTAAGTTTGGTATGATTTGAAACTTTTATCCTCGCCTCAATCAAGATTAAACATTCACGTCAAGTTCCCTCGTGATTCAATGATAAAAAAATTACTCTAAGACGTACATAAGAATGTATTGAAATTAAATATTCACTATTTAAATTCTGTTCAACAAGGAAAAAAAAATGATTAAACATTCACTATTTGAACTTTGGGTAGTTTACTCAATTTAGTACGTATGTAGCTTTTAATAATATAATACGTATATCCTTGCCTTCTGTTCATCCGAAAACTCTTGCAAAGTCTCATCTTGCTTGGATGGCCAAATAAGCAATCAAAGGGATCATGACGCTTTAACATATTTTAATATGTTACTATTATAGAGCGTACAGATATTAACACCAAAATTTAATCCCATAATAAATTTATGCAGTGAGCATGTTTTTAAATGAGGACTTTGTTGACATATATTCCTCTTTACATGCAAGAGTTATATATATATATATATATATATATATATATATATATATATATATATATATATATTAAGATCGAGGAATTATATGTCTAAAGATTGAAATTCAAACATTAATTTGTTGTTCTTACAAGTAAGAGTGTTAAATTTTACTTTGTAATTTTATAACAACACCGCCGGTTGAACTTTTCTCCAATATTAAAATATACATTTTCATATGTAATGTATAGTTTGTATACTCCTTCCGTACCATAATAATCATCTTAATTTGATTTTCATGATCAAATTAATTATTTTTAAAATTAATATTTTTAAGACATACACCGATAGATTATAATTATAATAAACTACATATATATAATTTACTACTTCATCATTTAAAAAATTTAAACAAATATTTTTAAATATTAATTTTAAAAATAATTAATTTGACTGTTAAAATCAAATTAATACGTTTATTATAAAAAAAAGTATTATTTTCGGAGAAGTAAGGAATAAGTTATGGGGTCATTGCCACTATGGTATTGCATTAATAAATTACACTAGTCTTGAACCTTTTTGGTGGATGCAAACTCAACCCTAGCTGTATGTTTTTGTGATATAAAAGTACCTAACCAAAATGTACCACCTATGGCTAGCTAGCTTCGTCTCCAGACAGTACATTTTTTAAGTATCATTGGAGCGTGGTTGTAATGATTGGAATCCAACTCTTTAAATCAAATATCGGAAAAACATACCTTTAAATCATCACTTTGTCTAAAGAAATAAAAGGATCGCCTTTACTATAGTATTTACTTCGTTCATTTGTGTCTTGTTTTCTTTTTCCTAGTTCTATGTGATTTTGTTAAAAAAAAATATGATTAATTTACACTAATTATTAAGTATAATTATTATTATTGGTGACCTAAACACTCTAATCAAAGATAAATAGTTCAATAAAAAAAATAGATTTGTAATTATTGTGAGGGACGATTATTACTATTGACGACCTAAAAAGGTGTGCAATTAATAACTTCAAATATTTTATTGTAAACCGCTATTTATATAACCTAATCCTTTAAAAATTATTTTCAAACATTGACATGGTAAAAGTAGGGATAAAAGTATAATGGTAGTGGTAGGTTGAGTTATTTGGCCATCTCTAAGTAAACGACTATGATTACTTTTTTATTGTGATGGTAAAAATTACTTGATTAAAGGTAAAAATGCTATAGTTGGTACTCCAATATAGATATCCAATTTTGTTTGCAGTAAAAAACTTCAAAAAATATCATCATTTTACACTAATTTTGGTTCACTTTTATAAAAGTGACAATCATGCTAGGGAGCACATAATCTCATATTAATTTTTACTCTCTGCTCCACATAATCCAAACAAATTAATTTGCTTACTTGGTTGATTAATATAATTTAAATTTAATGGAACCTTTATAGTGGGTGGAAGTTTAATGCCTCTTTATATGAATTGTCATGCACCTCCACTTATCAAAACTATTGCATGCTATTGCTATATAAAGAATGCACAACAATACTACTTAATAGTGTTTGATTGCATCTTAACAATTCATCTTTTAATATATCTTCACAGTTCATATTTTTGTATTAAGAGGTTCTCTGAATAGTTTAAACTAATATTTATATCTTAATGATTTAGAGACATTCAGTGGGAAAATTTTTATCCTAATTTCAAACATTAAGATACATTAAGAGCTGAGCTGTTAAGATGCATTAAGATGCAATCAAACACAACCGTAACTATTTATTTCTTGCAAAACTACACTTTAATTTATTGCATTTTTTTTTGTGAAATAAAACTTATATACTTTTTGAATTAGTGGAGCATTATGAGCGCCTAGCTTTGTCGTTTTCCCTAAAATAAAATTATTATTAAGAAATAAAAGAAAAATGGATAGTTACACTTGATATGAAGTTGGGCCAAGCCACTCAATTTAAAGGACCTACTACAATTAAGTAGGTGATGAAATAGTAACAAATTGGACCGACTTGAAATGGACACTCCAAAATTCAAAATCTCCAAATAAAAATAAAATAAAATAAAATGTGCATTGTGTATAACAATTGTTGATCCTCAAAATTGTGGCTGATAAAAGGCAGCATTTTCCGCTTAAGATATGAATTGAAGTTGCTGTTAACACAATTTATTAATTAAAGGTCCCATTAGTTGTGAGTTGGGATTACACCTTAACAAACATTGTCACTTTTTGTGCAAAATATAATGACTTGTGGAGTAATAAACTAGATTTTCTTTTAGAAAAAGGGCAAAATACCAAGGTGCAAAATCATGACTTTATTTGATCACACATTAATATATTAATCAGTTTTATAAAAAAATATCTCATTTATTAAAAAAATTATAAAAAGAATCCATTTTTTAGTGATAATAATACGAAATAACACTATTTATAAGTTTATCATCATAATTTCATTATCATACTAAACCAAAAACTTATTATTCTTATGAATATTCGCAAGATTTACAAATGTAACATTTTTTGTGTAACATAATAATTATTATTTTTGAATCTTGTTGAACTTTAGATAAAATTCGATACATTATTGCTGGTATATTCACGCCCCGTTGTAACATAAAAATCAATCATACATTTGCTTACTTTAAAACTTACTTGTGATCTTGACACGCGTAATTAAACATAGATTGAATAGAAGATTAAAATTAAGATTATTGCAACTACTTGAAGTAAGGTGTAACTTTCTTGTAGAAAAATAAGGGAATAGACAGCTTGGAAAATGACAACCTTTCCCCACGAATTGTCCTCTAAGTTTCCCTACCAACTAGCGTCCACCGGCCGACGGACAACCCCCGTTTTTCAATCCTCACGTGATTCATTTTAGTTTCAAGCTCAATCATACAAATAAAATATCTTATGATATGTAATTTGTAATTATTGATATAAATAAACATTTATAAGTGTTTTTTGGTAGAGATTAGTGTTGATTTTCTTGCATAGAATTGACATATTATTTAATTTAATAATGACAAACGCATGTTATCTTTCTAATAAAGTTAAAGGAAATAAAGTTAAAGGAGTTGATATATCCACACGTAAGAGAAGAACATAATTATTTCTTTTGAAAAAATGTGTTTTATTAGTAATTTAAATAAAAAATCACTACATAAGTTGGTAAAACTATACTTATTCAAATAAAAACAATCATGTAATTCTCATATTTTTTGTCCCGTTAATATCACATCCCTAATGTCAACGGCTTAATAATAGGAAAATTAAATCTCTTTAAATTATTGTAGTGTTAATGATTGCCTACAAAACGTAGAAAAACTAAATTCTGACCAATTCTCTAATTATTGTAATGTTCCCAGTGATTCAAGTTGTACTTTTCTACCCATATCCATTTGTTACGACAAAATATAACTTAGAATTCTTTTCCTTGCTCCTCAAAATAAGGATGTATTGTATTTGAATGCCGGAAAAGGAAAGTAAATGAATGGTAAAATAAAAAATATAACCGTTTTTTTTAATTATTTTTTTTGCGTGAAATACAAGTTCTTTCCTATATTTATCAAAGAAATTTGATTCTTTATTTATTTTAATGAGAATTTGTAATGCCAATCAATTTTTTTCTTCTTTTTAATTTTCTTTTAAGATCATTTTAAAATTTAACAATTAAGCATATGGATTTAGATTTTTCAATATCCCAATTTTTGAGATTAGTATTAATTTTGTATATAGTTTTGAGATTAGTATTTAATTTTGTACATGTATCTAAAAGAATTAAATAATTTATTGATTTAAAAAAAATTCAATATGACTGTAAGAAGACATTTATCTTGAGAAAATGAGATGTAGGAGTAATTATTAATTCAGAAAAAAAGTTGAAAAGGTTTATATGTGTCTATTGCCAAAACTTTAACATAAAAATAAAAATCAGGCCTAACATTTATTTTGTATATTAATAGACTAAAATGTAGTCTCTCGGTTCCAAAAGAAGCGATAAATTATTTTTTATAGTTCATTCTAAAATTAAATTTACATTTATAATATAAAGTGATAAAAAGTTCATAGCAAGCCATTATTTTAATTCTAAATTGAAGTATAAAGTACTTTCTCATTTGAATATATATATATATATATATATATATATATATATATATATATATATATATATCTTTGTATGCCGCAAGTACAAGCGTACAACCAACCTGTTAGGCTGTTACAGCATTATTGGCTTAAGTATATTATCATACTACTTGATTTGGGGGGCTTATATTATTGAGTTTGAAGAAAAAGGCAGAGAGCTTTGAATATTAATTTCTTCTATTTATTTTTTCCTCAGTTAATTCTTTGGTGCTAAGCTAAGGTAGGGATGGAGGATGATGTATTCCAATACAAATCCTTTATTAAGTGTTAAGTGAATCAGATTGCAAATTCAAATACTCCCAAGACCCAATACCTATCTGAACCAAATATCTTAATTATCTTTCAATTCATTAATTTGTCCACATGTATATATGTTGGGGTGTCCTTTTCAACTTTTCCCTAATAGTTTCTATGTCACCCATATAATAATTCTTTTGGAAGAGATTTACATGTTTGCAATCCAATTTGTTATTATTTCAATATTTTAGGAATCTTAGGCCTGTTTTCTTTGAAGGAAAAATATGTTCTAAAATGCATTATCCAAGATGAGGATAATAACTTGTGGTTTGATTTGAGTTGGTTGCATTCAGCGGCTGGATATAATATTAGTAGAAATTTATTTTCTTATGAGAATTAATTATCTCAATATTAAATTGTGAAATCCAAAACCCCAAGATATTCTTAAGAAATTGGATTATGGGTGTACAAGGTCATCGAGCCGCTGAATGGAACTAACTCAAAATCAAACCACACAAGTTAATTTAGACTAGGACTGCAAACGATCCGAACCGCATCGAAGTTTGTCGAACTCGAGTTGAACTCGAACACTATGAGTCGAACTTGAACACTATGAGTAGAATTCGAACATGTTCGATAAACATAATCGAACCAACACGCATGTGCGAGTTCGGATCGATAGATGTTCGCGAACATTGTCGAACACGATCATGTTCGCGAACACAGTCGAACATGGTCATGTTCGCGAACGCAGTCGAACATGACCATATTCACGAACATAATTGAAGATGGTCATGTTCACGAACATAATCGAACATAGTTATGTTCGCTTATTCGCAAACATAACCATGTTCGTGAACATCATCATGAATATTTAAAATTTTGAATGATTGAATCAACGAACCGAAGCAAAAATTAGGCCAAATATTTTAATCAATATTTATCCAAAATAAAAAAATGATTACTTAAAAGAAGTTAGAAGTTAACAAATACTTATAAATTCTTAATTTACAAATATCAAAAATCAAATATTAATATCCAAAAAGTCTTTCAAATATTTGAGTATGAATTTTTAAAATCGATAGGAAATATTTTTAATTCATAAGGAATGTGATAAACTGATAATTAACTTTTGAATATAATAAATCTTGAGAATTACTTTATAAAAAATTTATAATTTTCATAATTATATTGTCTAAAAGTTAAAATTAAATAAATTAACTACGAGATCAAAGGCTCAAAGCCATTAAGAGACTTCGTTTCATTTTTTTTAATTTTTTTTGTTTGTTTTAATTTAAATTAATAACTCATTTTAATTTCATGCAAATGATGTCGTGACATATTATTTAATTATTTAATTAGATATTAAACACTATTTTTTACACTAAATATGATTACTTAATTGCATGAATCAAAGTTAGTCCATCGTTCTCTCTCATTCTCACATATATACCATAAGTCTGTAACGCTAAAAAATTCAAAAATTTATGAAATCAAGTTTGCACTTTTAATTATATAGTTAATAATTAATATAATATACAATAGTAATTGTATATTGACTATTAGTGAAGTCTCGATACATTGACGATTTGATTTCTTTATTCTCTATTTCGATTTGACAATTTCAATATGCATTCATAATTCTAAAGCTAGCACACATCGAGTTTTTAACAGTGTTCAATATTGTATGCTGAGTGGTTTCCACAAACAACCAACAAACTAGTTTATGTCTCGTCTACACTGTTTTCACAGTGAGTTAGATTTCGCTCCCTGAAGGAATTGTTTAGCCCAGCTACTATACATCAACAATTAAAGAACATGACTGTACTACTACTTTATCGTAAGCCATATGACTTAACACTATGTCTTTCATTTTATAAGTTCTTCTTTATAATCCATTAAGCCTGAATACCTAATCCAACAAGTTGGATTATTCAAACATACCAATGCAGCAAACTGGATTCTAACTGACATCTAATCCAGTAACCTGGATTCAAACTATCCTACAATCTAGCAACTTGGATTCACTAATTCAACAAACTGTTTTCTAATCCAGCACATTGGATTCAAACTAATATACAATTCAGTAAGCTAGATTCACTAATTCGGCAAACCATATTCATTAATTCAGCAAACTATATTCGTCAATTTAGCAAACTATATTCATCAATTCAGCAAGTCGAATACCACAATCCAGCAAGCCGAATACCATAATCCAGCAAGTTGGATTCAAACTGTAATCCCTTTTTAACATATCAAGTTTCCAATTCATCAAACTAAATAATACTACAACACATTGAATGCTAATACAGCAAACCGAATGCTAAAACATTAAACTCAATATGAATACAGCAAACCGAATTGGAAACTGCATTCTCAAAATGACTTAACCTCTTTTAAAAATCGATTTTTATTTTCTTCAAATCTTGCCACACATATGTACATATATTCCATACACAAAAATACTTTGTTTATGAAAGTTTTCATTTTCTTTAACATTTTTCAAACGTCCGTTTTAACTTTCAAGACTAAGAAAAATGATCACTATCTTTCACAACTCCGATGCCTCCAAATTTTTGATAGAATCTTCTACATATTAACACGAGGTTCCAGTTAAAATTTCGTGGTCATCGGAGTTACAGAACTCTAATTTTAGCCGTTTTCGTCGAAAAACTCTACGTTTTTATTTTAGCCGTAGATTATTCGTTACAAGTCGGAATACGGTGATTTTTGGCCAGGAGCTACATAACTTCTTATATTTTCAGTGGTAAAAAGCCCTGAATTTATTGCACTTGTTAAGTAGTCAAAACAGTGCACACAAGCAAGGGTGGGTCAACGGGTTTTATCCCGTTTTCCAACTTGAGGTCCTTCGCCATAAAATCCATAACTTTTATTCTACAAGGCCAAAAATTCTCAAATTTTTACACGAATCATATAACTTATCATATTATCACTCCAAAGGTTTTTGGAATTTTTAGAGCAAAAAATTAGACGAAAATGCCCCTGGATGGGACTGCCCTATAGCAACCCCTTTTTCCCCTTTGAACCACCTGGACTGTTTTGGTAAAAACAGTCCCTACGAATTTTTTACACATTATTTTTGACTTCTACTACTTGGTTTTAATACTTAACTTATATATCTAACACCACTCTTTAACATATCGCAAAAAGAGTGCATAGATTTCAAATGGTAACTAATTAAAGTGACCAAAAGTTAAGGTTTTCTAACTTATTCTAAAACGAACTAATTTTCTTTTCTTAATCATCCAAATACATCAATACACAAGTTGAGCACAACCAAGCATAACACATCATCTAACATATAGATTAAGGGTTTTATACCCTAAGATCATAACTTCATACTATCAAAATCAAATAAAAATAAAAATAAATAGTTAGGGTTTAAGGTTTTTTTTAGAAGTTTTATACCTTTTCCTTTGTGCTATTCTCTTTCTTCCAAGATGGTTAGTGAGCTTAGTAGAATGAGCTCTCCCCATCCTCTTCTTCCTTTCCAACCCCACAGATTCTCTCCCCCTTTCTCTTCTTTCTATTTTGTTTTTCTTTTTGGCTATTTGGGTTTGGAGATGAGAGAGATGAAAATGAAGTAAATATGTATAGATATAAGTGGTATATCTATTCTCATCTTCCAATATCTTCTACCTTCTCTCTCTATCTTAACTTTTTTATCTAGCTTGTAATCTTGGTGACCCACTAAAATGGTGACACATGGCTTGTGTGGGGAAGTAATGATTATAGCACATGTTAATTTAATCCTTCTTTCTCTTCCTAGCCGGCCAAATGAGGGCAAATATGTCCACTTGTGATTTATTATACTTGCTTTATTAAGCTCCACAAATGACCTTAATGCCCTTCCTTAATTGGGTTAAAGATTGGACTCTCATTTAATTCTCTTGGGCTTCCAAATTAATTTGCTTGGGCTTGCAATTTAATTAGTTTGACCTACTAATTAAAATAAACTTGGACTCCCTTAATTTATTTATTTGGGATATTATCATACTTGATAATTTAATATTGGGCTAGCTAATAATTTAGTTACCCTTAATTAAATTATCTACAAGTCCAATGCTTAATTAAACTAATGAGTTTGTTTAAATTATTTATTCTCCTTAGTCCATTAAATAAATTATCATTTGGACTCTTATACATTATTATTAATATAAACACATTCCTCATATAACAATAATATCAATTAACTTACATAACCCAATTAGACTCGCTATAATTATGTTTCAAAATAAATAATAACTTGAGTTTATAAAATAAATCCCTTACATTAGCATATATATTTTCAATACTAGAATTCTATAATAATATAATCCTTAGGTTAGTTAATTACCATACCTAATATATAATTAGGTTATGTAGCTTTCTTGCTAATTTTTCTTTGTACAATAAACAAATATATATACACATTTATAATATATCCATTTATTCAATACTTCACATATTCCACATATGTCCTAACATATTTATCATCTTTGATAAATATTATTACATAATACAATCACATATATTCACCAAAAAAATCATTTAATACGTTGAGATAATAAAATAAATCTCTAAAATTTGGTCACTAGTATATAATTAAAATACTAAGACTACTAAATGAAAATAACCCTTTTTTTGTTGACATCAAATTTATAGGTATCGTAATACCTTATCCTTAATATTCTTTCCAGTACATATAAATTCATTTATAGGGTTTTGGAATTTTGTAACCCATATTTTCTTTATTTTCTTTCAAAGAGTAAACCATATAGGTTTTTCTTATAAATTTTAAATAAATCCACAAATTTCCATGTAGGTTTTATTTTTTTAACCTTTAATAATCATCCAAGATTTTATTAATAAATCTTATAAATTCTCGGGTCGTCACATTCTTTCCCCCTTATAAAGATTCCGTCCCCGGAATCACTATTATACTAAAAGTATATTCATCGCAACTAGGTTTTCAATTTAACCTTTATCTGATCACATCTGATTGCATTCTCAATTTAATGAGTACATACTATTTCCTTCTATGAGGATCTTTTCTATCATCACTAGTTACCATAACCTCTCTTTAAGGAGTTAAAATAACCTTTCATATCATGCTGAGGGGTCATATAGACCATGAACACATAGTTTTAATGGTAGTCACACCGCAAAACGGTAATTTACCAGGTATGTTTACAATCACGAAGAAGGTAAACTACCTAGTCGGGTACGTTAGGTGTTTAATCTATTGTACCTTAGTTCTCAGAACGATTATATGCTTTCAATGATTGGAATATATTATCCAACCGGTATATCCCCCTTTTTTAGGGTTGTTCACCTCAGACTTAGCATAAGACTCCGCACCAAAACAATTTGGTTCGGGATAAATTCTCAAAGAGATTACTTGAATTTTCATAAATATTTATCTAGCTGAATCAATTAGCTTAGACGTATACCAATAATTCGAACATCAATCGAAACATTTGTCTAGCCACTTAAATTGGCATTGACTTTTCTTTAATTGGTTCAAAATTCTGAAAATCATTTTATGACGTCATGATACCGCACTGTATTTACAGTCCGTTGAGGATTCCGTCATTTTGTGACTTTGTCATACTACATCATACCATAGTGGGCTGACGATCCGTAGATCACATCGAACACTAGGTTAATCTGCATTGATGACTCCATCATCTGTCATTCTACACCAGGTTACATGATGCATTGATGACTATTTTTAAAAATACATTTTGATATATTTAAATTATTTTTGTCTAGCCGAAACAAATAGCATAGACTCTTCTTTAAACAGTTCAAAACCAAAAAAATCATTTGTGGTTTTATTATGCCGTAACAGGTAATGATGCGTTAGTGGTTCGAAGCCCACTTCTACACACTCGTCATTTTGTTTTGAGGATAACGAAAATTTCATTTTCATTTTTAAAGGCACATTAGTGCGAATTTAGCTTGATGTCAAAAATTTTGAAGTCTAGCATAGCTAGAAGATTTGGAATACCTATGCTTCCACCATCAACTTCAATTCTTCTAATGATCCACTGCCTAATAATTCTATCTATTTCTATCATCCTTAAAACTTACTATACTAGAATCCTTAATTCTTCATCCACAACCTTTCTATACTCTAGTACAGTTCATCAAACATGCCACACGTTATGAGTTCAGAAACTTACCACAATCATATGAGTTTAGGAACTTATCCTAGTCAGACCAAAATCGTCCATTCGTTGAGGGGTTCCACCATACGATTATGAGTCACGAACTTACCATACGTATGAATTTAAAGAACTCGCACCTAATCTTAATATTCTCTAACTATCAAATATAAATATGAGAAAAAAATCACCTTCTCGTCATACGTATATCGATAGCGCGACACCAATATTTCAATGATTATCAATATAGGAAGCTAAGTGGTTGTCGAACCAACTCGACCACTAATCAATATAGGAAGATGTAACGATCGCGGATCGTGGGTAGCTTTGTAACGCGAGCCTATGAATTTTATTGAATAAATTAAACTTTTATTAATATTATTCCGCGTTATGTGTTTGAATATTTTATTTCTACATATGATGTGTATGTGATAATTTTTAATTGTTATTATTTTTATTGGAGTTGATTAAATCATTAGAGAAATAGCGCTAAAACGCTATTTATGCAGAGACGCCTTTTTCGATTTTATGACTTTTCATAATTTCGCCAAAGCGTTAATGAGAGGGATTAATAATCCAAGTGTGGGATTTTATTTGAGCCCAATAGAATTTTTGTTAGAAGCCCAATTGGAATTAAATTAGAAGTCCAAGAGTGGCTCAAGTTGAAGCCCAAAACCCATGGGTCAAGTCCATGACCCAAACCCACCATCCATGACCCAAACCCATGACCCATAAAGGGAAATGGGTAATAACTTTGCAGCTGATGATTTGAAGGAGAAGAGTACGGGAGAAGGAGGAAGAGAGGAAGGAGAGAGCCAAGAACGTGGGAGAGCATGGGGAGCCTCAATTCCTTGCATTTGGTGAAGGAAGAACAACTCGGGAGAAGGGAGGGGGAGAGCCCAATGGCTGACCAAACCTTGGAGGAGCCGAAGCTCTCCTACCCGAGCATTGGGAGCTGCCATGTCTGTCATGCTCGGCCCTCAACCCATCCATGAAGCTCTGATCACTTCTTCTATATATACTCCCTCATTGCTTAGCCTCCATTCCTTTCACTTGTTGCTTAGTAAGATAGCTGAAAATTGAGAGAGTGTAGGAATTGAGTGTGTACGGGTGAATTGAGGAAGAAGAAGGAGTGTGGTAGCAGCTGCTATTTGATTCATTAGCAACCTTAGAGCAAGCTCCAAGAGGTATGCAATATAGAGCTTAGCTCATTTCCACATTCTTTCCAAGTTTATAGTTTTGCTGTGATGGTTTTGTTGGAGTTATGTAGCTGAAATTGCTAGGTTGCTCATAAACGTGTGTATATGTTGTTAGCTCTATTAAACCTTGTTAATGATATATGAAAGTGGAACAATGAATGAGAATCGAACCTATGCATAAGGAATCAAGAAATGGACTGAAATGGACATTAGTGGACTATTATTCATATTTTGTTAATAATGAAGTTATAATCATCTTGGTTTGGTTATGTACATTGGTTGTGTATTGTTGGTATATGCCAAGAAGGTTTGAGTAATGATTTCAGTGGGAAATCTGGACTAGAGTATAATCAAACTCTACTCCAATGTGAGTTTTCAACTCATGCCCACCAACTATTTGGTTTAATGTCTAAGAGAATGATTTCTCTAAGGAACATGAGAATTATAGATGGTTAATTGATTTAAATGATGTTATGATGCATAGCTTAGTTGTAAAAGCATGCTTTAAGTCATATAGACTTGTTGTATAATGGCTAAGAAGCAAAAAGGGTCAGAATCAAGAGTTTGGATTTTTGGGTTCTGCAGTAGCAGAACTTGAAAGTCCCTGGATGCAGAGTGGCGCAGCTGCGCCACTCCCAAGCATAGCACCTGCGCAGCTGCGCTGGGTGCCAGACCTGAAAGTCCCTGGATTAGAGTGGCGCAGCTGCGCCACTCCCAAGTACAAGACCTGCGCAGCTGCGCCGGTCTGCAGAGGTGAGCTGTTCTGCTGCTTTGTGTTATTGATGCGATGCATGTTTACATAGACCCAACATGTTATAAATACCCCAAGACATATGTATGATATGTTAGTGTAATAGTTGAATGACCCCAAGCATGAAATGACTAAGTCACGTGAGATTTGCTTAAATGAAATGAATAGCATAGTTGATATGTTGGGTAAGCGTAGTGGCAATCAATGTTCGTAATGATTATAATGTCTTGATTAATGTAAGCCAATGTTTGGTGTCTATTGTGAGACTAATTGGTATGTGAATATATGTTTAAATGCGTAGGACATATTTGAAGGACGATTAACGTCAACTAGTAGCAAGCGCTTAAGGCAAGTTTCCTAAACCCTTGTCTAACCTTTGTGTTGGGCAAGTTCTCTAGCTTCATTCATTTTCAGTATTGAATGCAAGTTTCGTATCTTATACAAGAGACGTATATTGTGCAAGTTTATTTGATTCATTTGATTATATTCTCTTGACTCTCATGCGATGTTTGAAGTTCCGATTTACGCAATACGTATATGGTTGTGTGAATTCCTTACTTATGTAAATCTTTCAGTATTTGCACAAGTATTCGAGCTATGTTATGACATAAATTGTTGAAGCTTTCAAGTTCACATATATATGAACTGTTATAGAGAACGTCGATGCCATTTGTTTCGGCTAAACAGATATTGAAATGTTTTATTGATTTGATAATAAATCTTTGAGATGTTATTGATGATTAAGTAGAGCTATCCAACCGAATTGCTTTGGTTAGGATTCCGAGACATGAATGAGATGAACAACCCTAATATAAGGGGCAATTTTTAGTCAGTTATTCCGACAAGGCATCGAGCGCCTAAACAAACGCACATAGAGTACAATAGGCTGATCACCTAGAAGTGCTCGTAAGTAAGACGGTTTGCAGTTATAATGCTGTGTACCTTTTTAAGAAAGCAAAAGAAAGTTCAAGGTCTTATGACCACTCAATGTCGTTTCAAAAATATATTTTTAAAACTAAAGCAAAGTATTATTCTTGTTTATTCAGAATATTTCACAACTATTGTTCAGTTGTCGAAGAGAAATGATATGATTGATGATATTGTTGTTATTCAACTGTTATACTTGCTAGGCAATTGAATGCTCATTCTTGTTTTATATTAAACATTGCAGCTAAGTCCGAGCAGGCCGAAGGTTCCGGTAAGGACAAGGGAAAGGGCAAGATGAACGTCTAGATGGCGTCATAGTTTATTTGTATTAGAAATGTTGTAATACTAAGACTTATTATGTATTTGGAATGATGTTATGGTAATAGAACCTGGGATTGAGAGTAAGACGTGTTGTAATAATATAGTAATTACATTCATGTCTATTATGTTGTATGGAATGGGATGTACCGTGTAGCACCGAATTCGGGTTTGAGGTACCCAGATTTGGGGGCGCCACAAGCTGAGCGGTTGTTAAACCATGGACAAATCCCATCCCATACCAGGACTTGTTCAACTCAACCACTATATTAATATAGGAAGCTAAGCGGTCTTCAAACCAAGCACAAATTCCCGTCCCATACCAGGAATCGTACAACTCAGCCACTAACATGAGTCCTCAATTGAAATCTCACATAATCTTAACTTTCCCTTTTCTCAATACGAATTTCATTTAATTCGTATATCAACATTAATCACTCTTTCATGAGTTTACATAATATAATTTCATAGTACAACTTTCGTACAACAATTCTGCTATAACATTTTCAATCATTCGATTGATCATCTATCATTCCATGTCTTAATCAGACCACGTTGTGATCTTTCTTATAATCGTATTATATTTTGATTCTTTTCTATCTTATGATCGTTTTGTTTTACGATTTTCTTAACTTTCCCTTTAATCATGTTATATGATTTTATTTAAGCTTTTCATCTTTACTACTAGAGTCAGGTAATTCCAGATTCTTATCTTTATAACTTTTCAAGATTCTTCTTTGAATCTTATTTATCTTTTCCTTTACTTAATAATGAATTTCCAAAAATTCATCTTTTAACGCTTAAACTCTATTTGAGTTTATTCCTTATCCTTATCTCTGCGGTTATAGCCTAAGGTACTCATACCTAAGGTTTATAACCTACAGCTCTAATACCAACTTGTGAGGCCCCCAAACCCGGGTCCCTTGAACTACGGACCTGGTGCGTCACGATACATCATATTTGTAACTATTGCGGAAGATATAAACATAAATTGTTTATACAATAATCTCTACTACATATCCCAAGGTCTATAACCTTTATTTTAATACATATTTACCTTTAGATTTACAAAAGATTTACACAATTAACTTACATCAAATAACCAATTTGGTTATTATATATGCATAACACTATAATCTTGTCCTTTGCTCCTGTCTCTGTATTTCTTCGAGCATTCGTATTAATCTGAAATTTGTTATCATGATATAGCAAGGGTGAGCAACTACTTTGCTCAGCAAGTTTAAATACAATAAAGATATATCATGATTGAAAGAATGAATAAGCTTTAGAACTTTTCAATAATATAATAATTGTGAAAGAGCATGAATCAGAATTTCAATAATTGAATGACTGAATTCAATAATATAAGGTGTTAATAATGACCGTGAACAATTTAACTAAACCTTATGATAATGAAGGTGATCAACCTTCATACCTGATGAACATATGCAATATGCACTAAGTGCGAATCAATAATTATAGTTGTGGAATAATCATCAATAATTATCTACTAACATGCTTGAAAGATAATAACTCGAGTGTGAGTTAGGGAACTTGCTCAATATAAAAGTTGAGTAAGATGGAACTTGCACAAGAATAGGAAACTTGTTTGTACCGTTGATTACTGCTACGCAATTTAACTTAATCTCTTATGAAAGACCTATCAGTTATAAAATTGATCTTTCAATTAGCATCACATATATCACCTTATAATATCACTTCTTTATCAATAAATTATCTAATATTTAACCACATAACTAAATATTAGATAACACTTTAGCACCATATGCATTCATAATTCTAAAGCTAGCACACATCGAGTCTTTAGCAGTGTTCAATATAGTATGCTGAGTGGTTTCCCACAAACAACCAACAAACTAGTTTCTGTCTCGTCTACACTGTTTTCACAATTAGTTAGATCGGTTGCTAGTTCGTATATACCTCCGCTCCCTGAAGGAATTGTTTAGCCCAGCTACTATACATCAACTATTAAAGAACACGACTGTACTACTACTGTATCGTAAACCATATGACTTAACACTAAGTCTTCATTTTATAAGTTCTTCTTTATAATCCATTAAGCCTGAATACCTAATCCAACAAGTTGGATTATTCAAACATACCAATGCAGCAAACTGGATTCTAACTGACATCCAATCCAGTAACCTGGATTCAAACTATCCTACAATCCAGCAACTTGGATTCACTAATTCAACAAACTGTTTTTTAATCCAGCACATTGGATTCAAACTAACCTACAATTCAGTAAGCTAGATTCACTAATTTAGCAAACCATATTCATTAATTCAGTAAACTATATTCGTCAATTCAGCAAACTATATTCATCAATTCAGCAAGTCGAATACCACAATCCAGCAAGTCGAATACCATAATCCAGCAAGTTGGATTCAAACTGTAATCCCTTTTTAACATATCAAATTTCCAATTCATCAAACCAAATAGTATTACAACACATCGAATGCTAATACAGCAAACCAAATGCTAAAACATTAAACCCAATATGAATATAGCAAACCGAATTGGAAACTGCATTCTCAAAATGACTTAACCTCTTTTAAAAATCGATTTTTATTTTCTTCAAATCTTGCCACACATATGTACATATATTCCATACACAAAAATACTTTCTTTATGAAAGTTTTCATTTTCCTTTGACATTTTTCAAACGTTCGTTTTAACTTTCAAAACTAAGAAAAATGATCACTATCTTGCACAATTCCAATGTCTCTAAATTTTTGATAAATTCTTATACATATTAACACGAGGTTCCAGTTAAAATTTTGTGGCCATCGGAGTTACAGAACTCTAATTTTAGTCGTTTTCGTCGGAATGCGGTGATTTTTGGCCAAGAGCTACATAACTTCTTATATTTTCAGCGGTAAAAAGTCCTGAATTTATTGCACTTGTTAAATGGTCAAAACAGTGCACGCATAATAAGTAAAACCGGTCAAAATGTCGCACGCACATACACATTCATAAATTTTAAAGGATATGACAACATAAAGATTTGAACGCGGCTTAAGCCCTTTAATGTCCCCAGCAGAGTGTGCTTGTCGACGCCGGGAAGAATCGCTTCAGTGGTGATTGTTACCCTTTCCAATTTCTGCCTTTTTATTAGATGATTTTTTGGAAAAGGTCGGCATGAATGTCGATGGGGTTTTAAAAGATCGTTTTTTATGATGAGCCAATTGACCAGAGTCGCCAGTTGGTATATTTGAAATGGATGTACCAACTCATCCGAGTTTCGTTTTATCGTAAATCGCTGGCTCATATGTGACTCCGAATTAATTGGTCTGCAAACCGAGATTTATAGAGTTCGGGTGCTTGCTTAAGTGAGGGGAAGGTGTTAGGCACCCCCCGACTTTCGTGAAACACGGTTACCACAATCTTGATGCTTTTCCTATCCTTTTAATTCTCAAAATGTGTGTGTGCGCGCGTGCGTGTTTATGTGAATGTTGTGGTGAGTTTGCATGAATAAACCATTTGGGTTTTTTTATGAAAAGTCGTGTTTTGTTTAGAAACTGCTTTAGAATGTCCTTCGGCTTATATGGGAAAGCCTTGAGAAAGGTTTGATTTTAATTGTCAAAAGCCGTGGTATTTTTCATTAGGTGTCGTTTTGGCAAAACAAGAGTTTTTAAACCTTCGTCAAAATAGGAATCGAGACCTATACGTTGCTTTCGTAAATAAAACGACGGGCAACTTCTAGGATCTCTTTAACCCTATGCACAACGGTTTAATAAAACGTCACTTATTTTACAAAACCATTTTTTGTGATGTTTGAAAACGATTTGCTCTTTAGCCTTCTCGTTTAAACCGGAATCGACATTCCTTAGTATTTCCAATTTTAAGTCTCGTGATGCTAATAACCTAACTTGATTGATTTTACAAAAATCTTCATCGTTTAGCTTTGAAATCAATTTTGTGTCGTAAATCAAATCAAGCATTAAAATGCATTGGGGCTATTCATGGGCATGTAAGCCATCAAAATAACCCCAAATGTCCACAATCAATATTTCACTATTTCGGGGCCTTAAACCCGATTTTCAACTTTGTATCGTTTTAAGGCCCGACGATTACATATTTACAATCAAGGGTACATCGCCCCTAATACATACCCCCAAAAAATGTCCATCATCGGATTTGGACCGCGGGGTCGCGTTCCTAAGCTCACATCTAAAATTGCTACATACCCACAAAATGGATAATACACAAATGAACAATACCGGGTTACCTCACACACCACAATATCCGAAAATAGCAATCTAAATACACTACGCCTAATACATCACTATAACGAATTAAAAATCACCAAACGGATATCATCGGGTCATTAGAAAGAATTTTGTTCCGTGGGAACCCTCACTAATAATCCTCAATCCTTGTATCCTCAATAATATACAAGGGAAACTACATTTAATATAACTCAAATGACCAAAAGCTTAACAAAATGATATAACAAAAAATGCTATAAAAGAGGGCTTTTCACCTTGCAAATGACACCACGATTCGTATAAACTCGTATATTAATTAGAGTAGAGAAAATGTATGATACAATCTAACAATAGGAGTATAAATCCTCACTTTTTTTTCTCTCTTTTCTCTCTTCTCTCGCTACTCTTTGCTGCTGATTTCTTCCTATTTCTTCTGTATGCTGAATGAAGGGATGAGCTGAAATAGGCTGGCCAAGGGCAGCCGCAGATTGATCTGCGACTGACCTTGGTTTCTCCGCGCCCATCGTGCACTTCAGCCGCCCGCCGCGCACTTCAATTATTTTAATCGTTGGCCGCAGATCAATCCGCGGCTGGGTAGGCTGATTTTTTTGATTTTCAAGCCGCACCTTGATTCTCGTGTCATACCGTTAGCTTTTTCCTGAAGGACTTGTATTTTGCAGTCCGGGAACCGCTGGGAAACGTGCCGTATCATTCTGCTTTGATCGTTGTCGTATCGACTTTGATCGCACGTCGTTGCGGTGGCTCTGAGTGTTCGTACTTATGTCCACCTTTCGTTCTCGTAGGCTGGGTTCATTGATGATTTTTCCCTCCTGTCAAGGTTAGTATACGAAGTGCAAAATTTGGGTGTCTACAACTGCCCCTTTTTATCATGTTTATGAAATGTTTAAATGAAATGAACATGATAAAGAAGTAGACATCCGATGCATGAATGACAGTGTATAAGAATGACAGTACATACACGATGCAACACATATAGCTTATGGTGCAACATAAACTGTAAGGCATGCAAACGTTCGTAAATGTGTCAATGCATCATGCAACCGTAAATTTATTGTGAGCATTGATCTCAACATTTTCACTCAATTGCTGCTATAATCATCGTCGTCTCACAACCGTCGGGTCTCGTCTCCGATCAGTCGTTTCGTCTGCACCGAATCTCGTATCCGGTTGCTCGTCTCGTAATCACCAGGTCTCGTATCCGGATGATCGTCTGGTCTACGCCGGGTCTCGTATCCGGTCGCTCGTCTCGTGATCACCGGGTCTCGTATCCGGATGATTGTCTTGTCTGCGCCGGGTCTCGTATCCGTTCGCTCGTCTCGTGATCACCGGGTCTCGTATCCGGATGATCGTCTTGTCTGCGCCGGGTCTCGTATCCGGTCGCTCGTCTCATGATCACCGGGTCTCGTATCCGGATGATCGTCTTGTCTGCGCCGGGTCTCGTATCCGGTCGCTCGTTTCGTGATCACCGGGTCTCGTATCCGGATGATCATCTGGTCTACGCCGGGTCTCGTATCCGGTCGCTCGTCTCGTAATCACCAGGTCTCGTATCCGGTTGATCGTCCTGTCTACGCCTGGTCTCGTATCCGGTCGCTCCTCTCGTGATCACCGAGTCTCGTATCCGGATGATCGTCTTGTCTGCGTCGGGTCTCATATCCGGTCGCTCGTTTCGTAATCACTGGGTCTCGTATCCGGATGATCGTCTTGTCTGTGCCGGGTCTCGTATCTGATCGCTCGTCTCGTGATCAGCGGGTCTCGTATCCGGATAATCATCTTGTCTGCGCCGGGTCTCGTATTCGGATGATCGTCTGGTCTGCGCTGGGTCTCGTATCCGGTCGCTCGTCTCGTGATCACCGGGTCTCGTATCCGGTTGATTGTCCGGTCTGCGCCGGGTCTCGTATCCGGTCGCTCGTCTCGTACTCACCAGGTCTCGTATCCGGTTGATCGTCCTGTCTGCGCCGGGTCTCGTATTCGGTCGCTCGTCTCGTGATCACCGGGTCTCTATCCGGATGATCGTCTAGTCTGCGCCGGGTCTCGTATCCGGTCGCTCGTCTCATAATCACCGGGTCTCGTATCCGGATGATCGTCTTGTCTGCGCCGGGTCTTGTATCCGGTCGCTCGTCTCGTGATCACCGGGTCTTGTATCCTAATGATCGTCTCGTAATCACCTTATTCCATCGCATTGTCATCAAAGGAAGTTATTCTCCTGACTAGCTTGAAAGGCATCCTTGGAGTTCGTCGTCGTACATCGTTCTTGGCAGCCGTCGCTTTTGACTCTGATAGGCTAGGACCTTGACACCTAACCTGCTCGATTTATTATTTTTTTTTTCATTTCATGGATCACGTACAGAATTATCATCTATTCATGCATGTGACACAACATTTAAAATATAAATTGATGAAAAATGACCCATGTACAGTCTTTTGATACTGTTCTACAGATGTCATCATTTGTCGTGGTTTGCTTGGATCTCAGCCCTTCCCAGGGATCGCTCATTTTTTTGGATATCGGCCCTTCCCAAGGGTTGTTCACCACCTTGTTGTGATTCGCTTGGATGCCTTCCCAGGTTCTCACACCACCTTATTGTGATTTTCTTGGATGCCTTCCCAGGTTCACTCACCACCTTGTTGTGGTTTGCTTGGATGTCTTCCCAGGGTGCTCACCACCTTATTGTGATTTGCTTGGATGCCTTCCCAGGTTAACTCACCACCTTGTTGTGGTTTGCTTGAATGCCTTCCCAGGGTCACTTCTTGCTTGGATACCAGCCCTTCCCAGGGTCATTGATTGTTTGGATACCAGCCCTTCCCAGGGGTCGCTCGATTTGATTGAAGTGGGATGTGTGATCGGCTTTTGTCCTGGATCTCCCATCAACATCGTCCACGTACTATGCCGCAAAAGCCATTAACTTCTGATCATTTGTGAGGTTGAAAGCGACGTGCTTGTACTTTTCCCTGAAGATTTTCATTTTGATCGTACATGTATACATGCAAAAGATGTTATGCATGATCTGGCAGATATGTTATGGACAGATGCATGTGCACAACATATGTTTAGATAGAAATGACCCATGTTCAGTCAAATGATACGATTCGACAGTCGTCGTTGTTTGCCAACATTTGATTGGATCACGCCTCGTCGTGAAATGTAGTTTCTAGACTTCAACATTGGTTTGGTACTCTGCCTGTTCTTGGTCGTCTTCATTTCATCGAGTTGAGGTAGTCTGTTTCGCTCTCTGTGATGATCGACAGCTATGTTGGGCTCCTTGGCCTTTTGATCATTTCTGCTGGCCGATATGCTGTTGTCCCGCATTATATCATCCTTGTATATGCTCATGCACGTGGATCATTTGGATGTCGAGGCAGTGATAGTCAGAATTGGGGAGAGGCCTAATGACGAGAAGTTCTGTGCAGCCTCAGCTTCCTTCCATTTCACGATTCTTAACTGCCCCTGCCTTGGCGCGTGTTATTACCAAGAATTTCTATCGAAAACTCGCGATGTTGACCGTGCTGAGTTATCCACAGCTCTACAAGATCCTGCATATCAGACAACTAACAAATGCCAAAACTTGAAGGCTCGGGCCGTTGGTGTTAGTTCAACACAAAGATATTATAATCTCGACAAAAGAGTAAATGCAGTTAAAGCACATGAAATTGAATATCTGTTGATCGCACAATCTAGCGAGTTGTGAACCGTGAATGTACTAGATTGGAAGTTATTTTCAATCCCTCGTGAGTTGATGATTTTCTATTTAACGAGTTATGAAATCGTAAGAACACCTTCAAGCATTCATGGTCATTGTACGTGAGTAAGGTCGAATTCAAAAGAACTACCTTCCCTCGTCAAAGGTATCCTGTCTCCATTCTCGACAACGTTCTTAGCAGGATTGACGTCATATGACAAATGCACTGTGCGATGCAGCATTCAGTAGGGGTTTCTCTTCCATGACTTCTTGTTTAAGGCCGAGAGTTTTTCGTATTATATTTTCTCTTTATTATCCCACTTCACTTGTCTCATTTTCTTAGGCTATTCAAAGTTACCCATTTAACGAGTTTTGGACCAATGACTCCCAAACCAGACGGTTTTGGGGCATTAATCTGTGGGCTTTTTCGGCTTCCAGATATCTCAGCAGTCCCGTAGCTAGGTCCCATTTATGCAAATCGTCTCCGCTTAGGAAGAATTTCACTGCCCATCTTTGGATTCTCTTTCCTCGGTTAGATCTGCATTTTCGGGAGAGGAGCTGTCTCGAAGGAACTCTTTAATATTTTGATACCAAGCCCATTTAGGAAGGGCGTCACTATGGGAGATCTCTCCGATCTGATCCTCATAGGCCGGACAAGTCTGTACCGTAATTTTTCCCTTAAAGCTCGTCTCGTACCGTGATGTGTGAATCAGGGAAGCCAGTGTGGCTAGAGTATCCGCGAAGTCATTTTGATTTCTAGGAACGTGCCGAAAGGCAATATCTTCGAATTGTTTGGCAAGTTTGATGATGAGGCGATGGTAGGGCAATAGCCGAAGCCCTTTGGTGCTGTATATTCCCATGGCCTGGCGGATGACCAATTCGGAGTCTTCAACTACTATCATCCTTTTGATTCCCATTCCCAGGGCTAATCTCAGTCCTAGGATGCATCCCTCGTATTCGGCCATATTATTGGAGTGGCAGAACTGTAATTTCATGGCTACCGGCTTCTGCCATTTGGATGGATGGAGTATGGACTTTACGGCCTCTTAGTTGGGTCCTAGGGGCAATCTCGCAAAACAAACAAGGGCCGTAGTTTAGTACTGTGCCAGTTACAAGTTGGCAGATGCATGTCAACACTGATGCATTATTATTATTATTATTATTATTATTATTATTATTATTTTTTTTAGGTTCTCTAATCTTATCCAGCAAAACAAGGTCAGTGTTTGATGACAGGATAATATTTAGAAGTTTTAGAAAACCTTGGTACGTGGTATGGATTGTCTTCCTGCAAAACCATGTCAGTATTCTCTTTATATGTGCAGGTGATATAATCACATGATACAGGACATATTTATTACGATGATGATGGTATGACAGTTGTATGCCATTTACATGACATTTATTTATTTGACTGAACGATAAAAGGGCATGAAGAAACTTCCCTTTCGTTAGGTTTATCAGAGGCTGACCTACCATAGGGTTACTCTCGCGGGTTTTTCGGCATGAAGGTCCCCAAATCTTCGCAATCTACTTGTCTGAATCCTTTCGATTGGAGCGGATCTGGGTAGTGCGTTTCCTGAGCCATCTCCGGGGAGCAGCCCCTTCGAGTCCAGTAATAAGCAACCGACGGGTTCGCCTAAAGAGGAGGTACACTCTCAACATACATTCACATTTATCGTCCTCACCGTATGCATATGATTACTTTGAAGTAAAGCAATTCCATTCAATCATTCATTCATTGGACAAAAACACACATTCACACAACAATAAGTAAAACAGGTCAAAATGTCGCACGCACATACACATTCATAAATTTTAAAGGATAGGACAGCATCAAGATTTGAACGCGGCTTAAGCCCTCTAATGTCCCCAGCAGAGTCGCCAGCTGTCGACGCCGGGAAGAATCGCTTCAGTGGTGATTGTTACCCTTTCCAATTTCTGCCTTTTTATTAGATGATTTTTTGGAAAAGGTCGGCATGAATGTCGACAGGGTTTTAAAAGATCATTTTTTATGATGAGCCAATTGACCAGAGTCGCCAGTTGGTATATTTGAAATGGATGTACCAACTCATCCGAGTTTCGTTTTATCGTAAATCGCTGGCTCATATGTGACTCCGAATTAATTGGTCTGCAAACCGAGATTCATAGAGTTCGGGGGCTTGCTTAAGTGAGGGGAAGGTGTTAGGCACCCCCCGACTTCCGTGAAATACGGTTACCGCAATCTTGATGCTTTTCCTATCCTTTTAATTCTCAAAATGTGTGTGTGCGCGCGTGCGTGTTTATGTGAATGTTGTGGTGAGTTTGCATGAATAAACCATTTGGGTTTTTTTATGAAAAGTCGTGTTTTGTTTAGAAACTGCTTTAGAATGTCCTTCGGCTTATACGGGAAAGCCTTGAGAAAGGTTTGATTTTAATTGTCAAAAGCCGTGGTATTTTTCATTAGGTGTCATTTTGGCAAAACAAGAGTTTTTAAACCTTCGTCAAAATAGGAATCGAGACCTATACGTTGCTTTCGTAAATAAAACGACGGGCAACTTCTAGGATCTCTTTAACCCTATGCACAATGGTTTAATAAAACGTCACTTATTTTACAAAACCATTTTTTGTGATGTTTGAAAACGATTTGCTCTTTAGCCTTCTCGTTTAAACCGGAATCGACATTCCTTAGCATTTTCAATTTTAAGTCTCGTGATGCTAATAACCTAACTTGATTGATTTTACAAAAATCTTCATCGTTTAGCTTTGAAATCAATTTTGTGTCGTAAATTAAATCAAGCATTAAAATGCATTGGGGCTATTCATGGGCATGTAAGCCATCAAAATAACCCCAAACGCCCACAATCAATATTTTACTATTTCGGGGCCTTAAACCCGATTTTCAACTTGGTATCGTTTTAAGGCCCGACGATTACATATTTACAATCAAAGGTACATCGCCCCTAATACATACACCCAAAAAATGTCCATAATCGGATTTGGACCGCGGGATCGCGTTCCTAGGCTCACATCCAAAATTGCTACACACCCACAAAATGGATAATACACAAATGAACAATACCGGGTTACCTCACACACCACAATATCCGAAAATAGCAATCTAAATACACTACGCCTAATACATCACTATAACGAATTAAAAATCACCAAACGAATATTATCGGGTCATTAGGAAGAATTTTGTTCCGTGGGAACCCTCACTAATAATCCTCAATCCTTGTATCCTCAATAATATACAAGGGAAACTACATTTAATATAACCCAAATGACCAAAAGCTTAACAAAATGATATAACAAAAAATGCTATAAAAGAGGGCTTTTCACCTTGCAAATGACACCACAATTCGTATAAACTCGTATATTAATTAGAGTAGAGAAAGTATATGATACAATCTAACAATAGGGGTATAAATCCTCACTTTTTTTTCTCTCTTTTCTCTCTTCTCTCGCTGCTCTTTGCTGCTGATTTCTTCCTATTTCTTCTTCTTCTTCCGCTGCTGTCCAACCCTCTGTATGCTGAATGAAGGGATGAGCTGAAATAGGCTGGCCAAGGGCAGCCGCAGATTGATCTGCGGCTGACCTTGGTTTCTCCGCGCCCATCGCGCACTTCAGCCGCCCGCTGCGCACTTCAATTATTTTAATCGTTGGCCGCAGATCAATCCGCGGCTGAGTAGGCTGATTTTTCCGATTTTCAAGCCGCACCTTGATTCTCGTGTTATACCGTTGGTTTTTTTCTGAAGGACTTGTATTTTGCAGTTCGGGAACCGCTGGAAAACGTGTCGTATCATTCTGCTTTGATCGTTGTCGTATCGGCTTTGATCGCACGTCGTTGCGGTGGCTCTGAGTGTTCGTACTTATGTCCACCTTTCGTTCTCGTAGGCTAGGTTCATTGACGATTTTGCCCTCCTGTCAGGGTTAGTATACGAAGTGCAAAATTTGGGTGTCTACAGTGCTAAAGTTGTCTTAAGTTTTGGTGCAATGATTGTTCAAGTGAGTTTTTCTATAAAAGTTGATACACACGCATCACACAATTTTTACAGCTCTTCCTTTAGAAGATTTATTTTGAAAAGCTTCCTCTAGAAGATTATTTTATTCTTTCAAAAATTATTTTGAAGTATTCTGTTTTGTACACTACACAAATTATACTATTAAGTTCATTTTGACAATTTCATAGAATACGAGTTAATATACACCATGAAAATTATATGTGGTAGTTACTAATTAAATTATAAATATACATATAGGTTGATCAAAGCAGTATCTAATCACGTGTTAAGGTAAGAGATATCATTTTCTTTCATACTCCTAAATTATGGTAAAAAATTATCATTTGTTTCTACAGTTTTATCATTAAACAGTGAAAATTTCTAAAATGATTAGAATTTCCTTAACAGTTGGTGCTTCATCTAATATCTTTTTACCTGAATTTTCTTATTGAATTTTAACCATTATATTTGAATTGTGAACCTTATATTCTATTCTTAAACTCTAATCAATTTTTTGGGTATCGTGTTGACAATATGGACATTATTGGACTCTAGACAAATTAAATCCCAAATCTCTAATGATTATTCTTAATTTTATTGTTCTTATTGTTTCTATTCATCTTTTATATCATTGTTATAATCATCAAACTTAAATTGTGGTGAAAGTTCCTTTTGGTCTAGGTGCAAAGAAGAACTCTTGATTGACATGATTATGATCATGACCATTGGTGTTACAGTTGACTGTCTTTGGCCTGGGTGCAAAGACAATATGATTGTTGAGTGTCTTTAGCCTGTGTGGCTACGATACATAATACATGTGTGACAAGGATATGTGATGCATGTGTGGCAAAGATACGTGGTGCTTGTATGACAATGATACATGATGCATGTATAGCAAAGATACGTGATGCCTGTGTGGCAATGATATGTGTTGCTTATGTGGCAATGATATGTGTTGCTTATCGTAGCCTGTGTGGCTACGATACATAATACATGTGTGACAAGGATATGTGATGCATGTGTGGCAAAGATACGTGGTGCTTGTATGACAATGATACATGATGCATGTATGGCAAAGATACGTGATGCTTGTGTGGCAATGATATGTGTTGCTTATGTGGTAAGGATACTTGGTGCTTGTGTGGCAAGGATATGTAGTGAAATTTTTTTTTTGGCCTGAGTGCAAAGAGAAACTGTTGATTGGCATAATCATGACCCTTGATGTTACAATTGATAAAATATTGCTAGTGAGTTTTTAAAATGGAGAAGATATTCTTTACTGGGCTATTTGAGCTCACTCTTTTGTTTTATAATTCTTATCATGAAATAAGAGGTGTGGCTAGGGCTAGCGGGGAGAGCAGGAGAATGGAGTGATGATCTGGGTTTATAGCTTTAGTAATCTTCACCATGTTGTAAAATAATGTGACAATAATTGTAGTGAAGTTTGAATGTGAATACTATCGTATTATACACGATATTGTAATAACTTTAAATTGGAGAATTAGTGTTTGTTGTATATATTTTGACGACTCAAAATGAGTAGTATAGGCTCGAATTTGGGAGGCGTCACATATATACTATCTTTAAAAGTATAATTGATTCGTATGATTCAGTTGAGTCAGAAATAAGAATTAGTAATATAGTTTTATAAAAAAAAATATAAAATTATTTTATTTAACTTCAATTTGTTACTATATTATATAAGTACAATTATATTTCAAGATAAATAGAATTTTATAATTACTTAAATAATATAATTTTAGTATAAATTTATTTTCTTATGAGGATTAATTATCTCAATATTAAACTGTGAAAATTATTAACATATAAGTACAAATATAAATACATTGTTCAACCGTGCATGTGATTCAATTATTAAATCAAAAAATAAAAAGTAGTTACTCCATTCAATAATATATTTATAAAAATAAAATAAACAATAAATAATATTAAGATACATGCTTTTGCGACAAAAAGGAGATTAAAGGGGAAAATGTATTTCTAATAATATTATAAGGGGTGGAATTTCACATTAAAACTTGGAAAAATCTTTAAACGCATACGCTTGTCCCCACAAAATAAGAAGCCTTAGAATCATTTTAATTAGGTAGGAAAAGTGTCAGCTATAATATTTAATTAGATTGGGACACATGCATTAATTCCTATCTCCTCTAGAACAAGGAAAAGTAGATAGTTTTACCATTCAGATTGGGAAACAATATTCCTTTTATCCTTGTCTATAAATACCTAAGTCTTGGGTCCTCTACGTGCAAATTAAAATTCATCAAAATTATTTGTGACTATGAATTATAATTCTTCAGAATCTTGGTTTTATCATTCCAGTATCGTCTTCGAGATCTTAAGCCGAGCTTCAATGGAAGCCCTAGGCAGGTCCAAATTAGTATGCAAAGATTGAAACGAAATTACATACGAGCCAAGTTTCATGTAACTTCACCTGCACAACAGAAATACTATATCCGGTTACTACATTCAAAGCATGTCTAACTGCAAGAATTTGTGCAAATTTATATCAATTGACTACAAAGAGTCAAATTATTGTAACGCACTCTTTGGATTATTTACCTCAATTCGAAAATTTTAGCGTCTTCGGCTTAGGAAATTTTTTGCTTTATAAGTACAAGGTACAGAAAGTATAGGTTTTACATGTGCAAGCCTAGTACTAGACAAGTTCAAGCGTTGCCCAACCCGAAATTGCGATACCTGACTGAAAAAGTGACCTTGCTGGTGCTACAGTCAAACCCTTTACGTTACAAAATCATCAGATTATCATGCCCCAAAAACTAGTATGTTCACTAATTACTTAAACTATCTTCTAATTTCATTGCTTCATATATATATATATATAACATGTGCTTAATTACTCCTATGTAGGTTGGTTATATATAATTAATTAATTGGTTAATTAGTGGCAAAATCTTTATATGTTCATGATCTATAATTAACTACCATTAATTTATTCATGTTATATGTGTTTCATGCTTGATTCTTTGTGTGTTCGAAAGCTATCAATTGCATCAATGTCATGTTCTTTTTTAATTCTTTTTTACTATAAAATTGTTATTAGATCGATGTATATTTGTTTTATCAACATAAATAATCGTCTTCTTATCTTTTTCCCTAGGCCTATCTAGTATGTCAATTTCATGTTATGCGATAATTTTCTAATTCGAATTTTATTTTTTTGTGCCAGTTATCATAGGTTGTCAACGAATTACAATATCTATCGCTGCGAGATATTTCATTCAAAAACTTGGGCATGGAAGGAATCAAAGGAAATCTTGTTGCCATATTCGGTTTTCTTATACAACCCTAAAATTTTCACAAACGGTGCAGTTCATTGGCTCATTACCAGAAAACAAAAATTTTCTTAAATCTAAAAAGAGAAATGGAATATAAAAATGAGTATAACATGAGGGACAAGCAGCTGGTGAAATACAAGGGACAACTCGAATTTATTTGGGAAGCGTCTGCAGGACATTTAGAAGTTTGGATAACGGAGAATTACAAAAATCATGCATGGAAAAAACTGAGGGGATTAGAAGTGATCCTATTAGAGAGAAAGAGCCCTACTGTCTTCCTTCTCCAGCTGCTCTATATAATTCTGGAATTGCCCTTGTGAAGGGGCATGATTATGCTATGTTCTATAATTTTAGTGATTCGAGTATTAACGTAGCCAAGTTAGATAATCTCATGCGTGCTGATGAATTTTTTGCCTTCAAATCAGACTTAGAGCCAGTAGATTTAAGGGGATAAAATATATTTACTTCTACTTTTTAATTGTTACTTGGATAAGTATTAGCAGTAATCTTTCAGGAGAAAAATGCAATGAGTGAGACTTTTCTATAATTCGTACCAATCTCATCCTATGTATTAGGAAGTTTTACAATTATAATTCTACGTAACTTTATAGCAATACATAGCAGCACTCTTTAAGGGGGTAGAGCTTGATTAAATGTGTGTGTGTGTGTTTTTGTTTGTAGAATTCATTGGGTGGTAATGTTTTGTAATTTTATAAAATTCATTTGTTGTTGGACGTAGTATGATATAATTTAAAAACATTCTTTTCTTACCAGTTTGGAAATATATTTTATATTTATTGTTGTTACTTAAAGATTCTTATGCATAAGTGTATCTATATTTATATTTAAAAAATTACTTAACAGTAAACACCGGTCATATTGACAATTAATTATATTGATTAAATGTGTGTCTTTTCTTCTTCTTTTTTCCACCATTTTTTTGTTGGATTAATTTTGTAGTTATGTTTTGTAGGTTTATTCAGTTATTGTTGGACATAGTATATAATTTAAGAATATTCTTTTTATTATAAGTTTTAAAATTATATTCTATATTTATTAATTTTTGGTACTTAAAGCTTTTTATTTGTCTTTAGTTATTTTTTTAAAAAAATTGTTAAACAGTAAACACCAACCATATTGATAATTAATTAATTATTACAACGCACTTTCTTTAATCAAATTATATGGGCGTAAAACAAATGTTATACCTCGCAGTTGTATTATGCACCAATTGTAACTTACTATCTCATGATCCCTAGCTTATGATGGATCCCGTACGAAGTATGGATTTTGTTTTGTTATAAAATTATTTTATTATATATATATTTTTTATATTATATTATATTATACTAATATATTAGTTCTATTAATAATATATTAATATTATGTACAATAATTTTTATATAAAAAAATAATTTTTTTTGAAATATCTTATTTAACTAATAATGTATAACTAATTATTGATGAAAAATTAAATAAATTTAAAAATCTATAATTAATAAAATATTTTAAATTTATCATCACAATTTTATGATCATATCATCACAATTAAATAGTAAATAAAAAATGTATACTTTAAAATTATTATTATTATTATTGTAAATAAATGATACTATTTTTGTGAAAGTAATGGGAGTGGTAAATAAACAAAAGCAAGGAATATATAGGTGGGCTAAAATGTAGGCCCAACAATTTCTCTTCAATAACAAATCATTCAAAAATTAATCGAAGTCCATGTCCATTCTTTTCCATTATTATTCCCTTCAAGCCCATAAAAACTGGAAGGTACACAAACTGAGACTATAATAATATAATTAAATTAAGATACAAAAGTGTGTTTGATGAATAGAATTTTGGTTAAAAAGTACTTATGTAAAAAAAGACAAATTTAATTCTTTTGACGCAAGTATTTTTGACTGAAGTATAAATAATTATTGAAAAATTAAAAGTCTATATCACACATTTTTGTATAATTTTATATTTTCTTTTTATAAAAATATTTTTATAATTTGTAATTAAATATTTTCGTAATTTTTAATTAAAATATTTCATCTTACCACATCATCCTCCACCAAATTGAGACTTACACAACATTCTCATTACACAATATTTTGACTCTAGTAGGAAGAGAGAGTTTATTTGCCTCCAAAATAACAACTGTTACAGATCAAATGGCCTTTCTTGGCCTTCTTCTTGTTTCTGGTAGGAGTTAAATTTTTATTTTTATTTTCCTTTTTCATTGTTTTCTTGTTAAATTAAATTTAGTTTTTATTTTTTTGAGTGATTTGGGAAATTATTATGTAGTGAAAAGAGTGTGGGATAATATATGGTCAATAACATAATCAAATTCCACACCAAATTTATCCTCTATTTTATTTCATGGAGTATCTACAGTGCTGTTATATTCATTTATATATAATATGATTAAATTTTACAGAAAAGTTGATTTTTGTGTACATAGTGTGCTTATTAATGTTTTTTAAAAAATAATTTATCTTTTCATCGTTTGTTTTAATAATTACGTGAATAATTATTAATAATAATTTTTTAATCAAATATATAATATAATGTACTACCTTTATAATTTTATCCAACCCCTTATATATTAATGTACAAAAGAATTATAAATCAGTACAAAGCTTAAACATAACATAACAATGTGCAAACGGTGCAGTTCATAGGCTTACAAGTAATAATCAAATCTTAGCATTTTATGTAAAGAAAGAGACTTACACAACATTCTCATTACTAGAATTGGAATATAAAAATGAGTATAACACGAGGGACAAGTAGCTAGTGAAATACAAGGAACAACTTCAATTTATTGGGAAGCACCCGTAGGACATTTTGAAGTTTAGATAATGGAGAATTACAAAAATCATGCATGGAAAAAAAAATTGAAGAGATTAAAAGTGATCCTATTAGAGAGAAAGAGCCCTACTGTCTTCCTTCTCCAACTGCTGTATGTAATTCTAGAACTGCACTGGCATGAATGATTATGCTATGTTCTTTGGTGAAATTTTTGCCTTCGAATCAGACTTAGAAATTTAAGGGGAGAAAATAGTATATATTGCGAATATTTACGTCGACTTTTTGGGAGAGAAGTGCAGTGAGTGAGACTTTTCAATAATTCTTTATAACAATACATACCAGCACTCTTTAAGGGTTAGAGCTTGATTAAATGTGTATCATAAAAAAAAAAAATTATCATAAAAAAGAGTAATTTTTTTAGCAAGTAGTATGAAAAGATATAATGTCTTAAAAAAATTGTATCATAAAAAAGAGTAAATTTTTTAGCGAGTAGTATGAAAAGATATAATGTCCTCAAATTGAATTAGAATTATCGTACACCACCACTAAACTAGCAAACTGCCTTTAGGGGTATATATATCCTTAATGTTAATAAATTTTGCAAATCCGACTCTTTTAGTAAAACAGATGGAGTAATATTTTGTTGAGTCAATTAATAGCTGTATAAAACCCAAGAAACATCAGTCATTTTGTTGGAAGTCAAAGAAATAACTGAAAGGAAGGGAAGTAAATCCAATGTTAGGAAATAAGTATAGTACTTCCTCTTGGTTGTAAAGTTGTAAAAGAAGGGAGGTGTAATTTCTCAACATTTATACCAGCAGCCATAGATTGATAGAGATGGTAATGGAAGGATCCATCGTACTTGAAAGTTGAAACTTCCTTCCTAGCATAGCCATTAAACACTATCCAATATAACTAGGGGAAAAAGCATAAAAAATACAGGCATATTTGAAATAAGCCTAATCTTGCACAACCTAACATTGAGTTCACTAACTTAAAAGAACTGGAAACTATGTCCACAAAAACCAACAGAACAATACTCATACGGTTGCGCCGCCAGTTTGGAGCAACATAGCATCGATCTCATTACCGTCTTCCATCTCAAGCTGAAGAAGCACAAGATAGAGTTAAAAGATGAACCAGCAAAAATATGTGTGAGAGAGAGAAAGAGGAAGAGGAAGAAGGTGAACCTCATCCGGAGTTTGCTACCCTTGGAGACAACGACCATCAAAGAGGAAGGCAATTGAGTTCATCTCCACAGATTGACGGTCACAGCATGTATCTATTAGGATTATTTTTTAGTTGAGTACTTCTTTTAATCCTGAAGAATACTTCATTCCCATCCTGTAGAAAACCCAAGTCAATTAACTATAACAGCCATAACATAATAGCCTCATTATCTGTTTACACCAGAGCCAAAAATTTATAGGTTCCTCATGAGTTATCTCAACAGAAAATTATTAGGCTATCTATTGAAAAATTGCAACTTTTTAAAAGCCAGTTACTCTAACCAATAACTGGAAAGAATAGCTTACTTCACAATAAATTGGGTGTATTCTCTCAAAATTATTGATAGCAGACACAGATCCACGCATAGTTAAGATCAAGGAGCAAAACTAAATAGGACTAGCTAGATAAGCAATCTGAGATAACACTATTCTCAATATTTCACTTACCAAAAATACCTTCACCAAACAAAAGACAATTTTCAACCCATTTCAACCAACAAAAAATGAAACAAATCCAAACCATTATTTAAAATGGTGCATACAATCTCATACTAATAACCCACAATTCAAAGTTAATTAACAAAAATAAAGACAATAACTTTTGTAATCTATTTTACTATTCAAATCATTTGGGGGAAAAAAACCTATTGCTAAGAAGAAACAGAGTCAATAGAAACCACTAGCACATAATTCTGGTGTATTGGTATGCAGTATGCACGTATTATAAAATGGTAAAACTTTTATCCTAATAAACAATAATTGGAATCTGAGTCCTATTTTTTCCATAAGTTGCTCTACATACTGACTAATGAAAAAAATTCTTACAGCAAGTAACTAAATATACATCAACGATTAGAAACCCCTAAAACTCTACAGAACATTGCAATCAAATCAAAACCCTAGGAAATTCGTTATTCTAGAACAAACCCTGATCAGCATATACGCACATACGTACATAAATATACATATACATAGAAATATATATGGTTAAATGTATGAACAAATGTTTTAAACACAAATTTGTGTATAATATGAGACCAAAAAAAGAAGAGGCCCAGATGATAAATACCTGGCCCTAAACCTTGAGATTTATATGGGTAGGCTTCTTGTCTTCCTCCGTCGCTGCCGGCGTCTGGTTGGTAACTCCCGACATCTTCTTCATCTCTGATTGAATGGGAATGGAAGGTTTGGAGTGTTTTAAAATTACCCTAGCTGCGGCAGTATAAGCAGGCATTGAGGATACTGTGGTCATCTGCCGTGCCGCTGCAACCTGATAAAATTACCACTGATCTCAGCTCTTTATTATCATATGATTAACCGTTGAAAATTGGTTATATGATTCAATTGAGTAAGAAATAAGAATTAGTAATATAATTTTATAAAATTATTTTATTTAACTTAAATTTGTTATGATATTATATAAGTATAATTATATTTCAAGAATAAATAAAATTTTATAATTACTTATATAATATAATTTTAGTATAAATTTATTTTCTTATAAGGATTAATTATCTCAACATTAAACTATAAAAATTATTAACATATAAGTACAAATATAAATACATAGTTTTACCATTCAGATTAGGAAACAATATTCCTATTATCCTTGTTCGACACGGAAAAGTACATAGTTTTACCATTCAGATTGGGAAACAATATTCCTATTATCCTTGTCTATAAATACCTAAGTCTTGTGTTCTCTATGTACAAATTAAAATTCATCAAAATTATTTGTGACTATGGATTATAATTCTTCAGAATCTGGGTTTCTTCATTCTAGTATGGTCTTCGAGATCTTAAGCCGAGCTTCAATGGAAGCCCTAGGCAGGTCCAAATTAGTGTGCAAAGATTGGAATGAAATTACGTACGAGCCAAGTTTCATGCAACTTCACATGCACAACACAAATACTATATCCGGTTACTACATTCAAAGCATGTCTGAATGTAAGAATTTGTGCAAATTTATATCAATTGACGACAAGGAGTCAAATTATTGTCTGCGTTCTGGACTCTCTTTGGATTGTTTACCTGTCGATTCGAAAATTTTAGCGTCTTCGGCTCAGGGAATTCTTTGTTGTATGAGTACAAGGTACAAAAAGTATAAGTTTTACGTGTGCAAACCTAGTACTGGACAAGTTCAAGCGCTGCCCAACCCGAAATTGCGATACATGACAGAAAAAGTGGCCTTGGTGGTGCTACAGTCAAACCCTTTACGTTACAAAATCATCAGATTATCATGTCCCAAAAACAAGTATGTTCACTAATTACTTAAACTCTCAATTCTAATTTCATTGTTCCATATATATATATATATATATATATATATATATATATATATATATATATCATGTGCTTAATTACTCAGGTTCTATTAAATACTTGGGTTCTATTAATTGAATTGAGGGATCAAACGATATCAATTATTTTGTAGATGATGACAATTCTAACTTAAAATCCAAGGCGACTTCTAATTGACAAAACATCCCATCTTTTCCCCTGTTTCCTTTAGTTTGTATTGTTTAATCTTGCAATTCGTCTTGTACGCACCGTCAAGCACCCTCCTATAAACGATGATTAATCAAAATCGTAATCCGAAACCTTCTGCAAATCCAATCCGATCATCAAACTTATTAATACCAAACCCATGGAAGACGAGAAAAGCTAAATTCCACCAAGAAACCCAAATTCAGATCCAATTTTCCAACTCCGGTACAGATTTGTTATCTTTAATTTCTTATTCGGATTGAAGACTGAAGTTCAAGTATCAATTTGTATCATTGTTTTGTAAAATGGTGATGACCATTATAAAAAAGTCTTTACTGCGTACATAGTTAAATACAGGGAACTGGAAATACAATTTTCTCATAATATTAATATTATTATTATTATTATTATTATTATTATTATTATTATTATTATTATTATGTGTGCATCACAATCAAATGAGAAAATTGTAATTGTTTTTGTTTCCCTTAAAATACATGCTAACAGTACAATTATGTTACTAAAAATATATTAAAAAATAAATTTCTCATTTAATTTCGATATAAGTATAATAACAAATGCATGTCGATTCCAACGAATGGGATTATTATTTTTTAATTCGAATTTTATTTTTGTGTGCCAGTTGTCATAGATTGTCAACAAATTACAATATTTATCGCTGCGAGATATTTCATTCAAAAACCTGGACATGGAAGGAATCAAAGGAAATATTGTTGCCATATTCGGTTTTCTTATACAACCCTACAATTTTCGCAAACGGTGCAGTTCATTGGCTCACAAGCAATAATCAAATCTTAGCATTTGATGTAAACAAAGAGACTTACACAACATTCTCATTACCAGAATTGGAATATAAAAATGAGTATAACACGAGGGACAAGCAGCTGGTGAAATATAAGGGACAACTCGGATTTATTTGGGAAGTGCCCGCAGGACATTTTGAAGTTTGGATAATGGAGAATTACAATAAACATAAACATGCATGGAAAAAAATTGAGGAGATTAGAAGTGATCCTATTAGAGAGAAAGAGCCCTACTGTCTTCCTTCTCCAGCTGCTCTATATAATTCTGGAACTGCACTTATGAAGGGGCATGATTATGCTATGTTCTATAATTTTCGTGATTCGAGTATTAACGTAGCCAAGTTAGATAATCTCATGCGTGCTGATGAAATTTTTGCCTTCGAATCAGACTTAGAGCCAGTAGATTTAAGGGGATAAAATATATTTACGTCGACTTTTTGATTGTTACGTGGATAAGTATTAGTAGTAATTTTTTGGGAGAGAAATGCGTTGAGTGAGACTTTTCTATAATTCGTATCAATCTCATCCCATGTATTAGGAAGTTTTATAATTGTAATTTGACGTAAATTTATAGCAATATATAGCAGCACTCTTTGAGGGGTAGAACTTGATTAAACGTGTGTATGTATGTGTGTTTTTTTTGTTAGTAGGATTCATTGGGTAATAATGTTTTGTAGTTTTATAAAATTCATTTGTCGTTGGACATACAGTAGAACCTCTATAAATTAATACAGTTGGGATTGAATTTTTTTATTAATTTAGAGAGTTATTATTTAATTGACAAATTAATTAATTTAAAAAGTGTTTTTCTATTCGGTGAACATAAATTTAATTACATTAAAATTATTGCATTTTATTGATGTTTATATCATACTTTTTTTGATGCAATGTATCATACTTATTAAATTGATTTAATAATAGAATTCATTGTAAGTGATATTAATTTAAAGCGTCTTTTTCTATTCGGTGAACATAAATTTAATTACATTAAAATTATTGCATTTTATTGATGTTTATATCATACTTTTTTTGATGCAATGTATCATACTTATTAAATTAATTTAATAATAGAATTCATTGTAAGTGATATTAATTATTTTTAATAATTAAATAATGTTCATTGTATCCACTTTTCAAATTACATTCATATTTTATTTCAAAAAAAAATTATATTCACTTTAAGTTTAATTAATTTGTATATATAAGTTCATTGTACTAGAATTTAATACATTCTATGTATGATGATAACGAGAGCTACTATATAAACATCAACAAAAATTCTTCAAACCATACTCAACAATAACTTCTCATCTAAAAGGTGTCCATAAATCCACCATGACAGATCAAATACGCAAGGAACAGCTGAACTTATGGACGCAATGAGAAAAATTAAGGATGAAATTCAATTAGATTTGAATTTTAAGACAAAACAAACGAGAATAGAATCATATTTTACAAGATTACCCTAGATATATTTGTAATTTAAAAGAATTATTAATTTATGATTTTGATAGGACCATATATTTATATAAGGGTCATTTTAAAAATTATTATTTTATTATTTTATTATTTTATCGAAATTATTAATTTATCCCATTAGCTCAAGTTGGGATTGGAAAAAAAATATTATTTTAAAAAGATTATTAATTTATCGAATATTAATTTATAGAGGTTCTACTGTAGTATGATATGATTTAAAAACATTCTTTTCTTACCAATTTGGAAATATATTTTATATTTATTGCTGTTACTTAAAGATTCTTATGCAGAAGTGTATCTATATTTATATTTAAAAAAATTACTTAACGGTAAACACCGGTCATATTGACAATTAATTATATTGATTAAATGTGTGTCTTTTCTTCTTCTTTTTTCCACCATTTTTTTGTTGGATTACTTTTGTAATTATGTTTTGTAGGTTTATTTAGTTGTTGTTGGATATAGTATATAATTTAAGAATACTCTTTTTATTATAAGTTTGAAAATTATATTCTATATTTATTAATTTTTGGTACTTAAAGCTTTTTATTTGTCTTTAGTTATGTTTTTTTAAAAAAATCGCTAAACAGTAAACACCAGCCATATTGACAATTAATTAATTATTATAATGCGCTTTCTTTAATCAAATTATTTGGGCATAAAACAAATGTTATACCTCTCAGTTGGATTATGCATCGACTGTAACTTACTATCTCATGATTCCTGGCTCATGATCGATCCCGTACGAAGTACGGATTTTGTTTTGTTATAAAATTATTTTATTATTTATATTTTTTTATATTATATTATACTAGTATATTAGTTCTACTAATAATAGATTAATTTTGTGTACAATAATTTTTATATAAAAAAAATATTTTCTTTTGAAATATTTTATTTAACTAATAATGTATAACTAATTATTGATGAAAAATTAAATAAATTTAAAAACCTACAATAATAAATCTTCTACTTATGTAACATAAATGATAGTATTCCTCTTTAAAATGATTTATTTGTTTTCTATATGCCCATGTTCATCTATTTATGTAATAATAAAATTTTAATTAAACTCAAATAATTATACTTATATAATTTAATAATAATAAATTATTATATAATAAAATATTATTGTTATCAATAATATAAATTTTAAAGAACACTAACTAAATTAGAAAATGTATAATAATAAGAGATAGTGGTAAGTGGATAATTATGATAGTAAGAATGTAGATGAAATGATTTTGATATTAAATAACAAATGAAAAAAAATAGTTTCTTTTATTAAAGTTTAAGTTTCTATTCCAATATTTTTAGGGTTGTAAAACCATTCCCAAGTTTTAGGGCTAAAAGACTATTTTGTGCTATTTATTATATATATAGATTTTATTTATATATATAGTTAATTTATTACTAAATTTTATTATTGAAGGGTCACTCTTAAAATTTAAAGTTCAACGATGATTTTGTTTTATTATATATATATATATATATATATATATATATATATATATATATATATATATATATATATATATATATATATATATATATATATATATATATATATATATATATATATCGGCCAGCTTCTCCAGCGAACCGCTGGAGAGCGAACAAAAAACGAACTAGGTTATAGCGATGGTTCTGTCCGTCGCTGTAGTCATGCGTCATTTAACAGACCTATAGCGACGGTCTGGCGACGGTTCTATCAGTCGCTATAGGTTTGTTAAGTGACGCATGACTATAGCGACGGACAGAACCGTCGCTATAGCCCGGTTCATTTTTGGTTCACTCTCAGCGGGTCGCTGGAGAAGCGGACTGATAATATATATATATATATATATATATATATATATATATATATATATATATATTGTTATTTCTTTGCAAGAAGGACACATTAAGTCAAGTAATTTGATAATCAATACTAAACTAATTTTTTGAATTAGATTTCATCATGAACAAGTTTGGTTCACTTGTGGTAGCTTTAAAATTTGGATTAGGCTTGGCCAATAACACATCAAAGTTATGATTCTTAACTAGAGAGAAAAGAAAAAACTCTTTCTATACAACTTGCTCTATATCAACTTTACCCAATCCAAGTTCATCAAACTATAAAGACTTCCATCAGACTGCTCCGATGATAGAGTCATGAACGTATGACCAGCAGGAAACACCGGTGGTTCAAGTACTGGAGCACGGCAAAGGCCAAAGGGGGCAAACCCAAGTGAGAGTAGAGCTACATATATATCTATGCATGGAGCATTAAAAGTGTGCTCGCACCTTGGCAACTACCTCACTTCTTCTCCTTCGAAAACCGATAAGCAAACCGAGTGTTAACGCTTGATTCTGTTCGCGCGTCCAATCAACTCGCCAGACGTGTACCTGCACAAAAGTCCCGACGGCTTGGGCCGCCTTGGACTCCTCCGGTATAAGAGTGAGTAACGGGTTTAAGATACGTTAACAATGGAGGCTCAATATTTAGTAGGGTAAATAGCGTTGTACCTTGCCTTCATTGTTATTTGGGTATTTATAGGATTCACTTGGCTACTTACTACTCCTATTAGGAGTGCACTGCCCAGAATCCTTAATGGACCCAGATTCAATCACCTTGATCCAATAGAAGTATTATCTAGTAAGGAACTAAAAGGGTTTAGAATTCCTACCCAAGCCTTTTCGGACTAGAGAATCCTCTTATAATCCACTAAGCATGATGGATCTTTGGGTCGAGCCCAATGTAAGGAGCCCGATCAAGCCTGTTAGGATTTATATCCGAACATTGCCCCCTACTCCCTCAGTATAAGATATGTGCTGGGGGAGTAAATTGGAGACTTTAACAATCGGAAACTTATAGTATGAAAAGAGAATTGATCTTCTCGGGGCCCATATGCATCAGACCGAGGATACCTTCTCTTCGTATGTCTTCAAGTGTTAGCCCGAAGATGTATACTCCTAGGGACTCTCGAAGGCGTCAGACCAAGGGTAATGCTCCTCGGATGCTCGAAAGCATAAGAACCGAAGGAGGATGCTCCTTGGGATCCCTAGAGGTATCGCCCCGAGGGTCAATAAACCTGTCACAACATTAGGCCTCTTTAGTGGGTAAATCTCGCTTGCAAATGTGTATATAGGCCCAATATTTCTGTCTTGAGGCCCATTAATATTACCCCAATATAAGCGGCCCAATGTAGATAAGCAAGTTTGAATTTCGAAAATGGGATTTAGGGAAACAGCTATAAAGCAATATGGCGGTTCAGTAGTACCCGTTCCCGCTGCTTTCACTCTGATAGAATCCCCTCCGTTAGATGGGAATGATCTTGGCCTTTGGATATTTACCCATATAGAGTGAGTAAATCCAGTCGCCACTTCCACCAGTAAATCAACTGTTCCTCAGAGAAACTACTTCCTCCATTTTCAAAGAAATTGTTTCGCCGTTGCTCTCGATCTAGGAATCATCTGTTCATCTGACTCACTGAATATCTCAAGTAAGTCGCTCATCGCCCTTCTCTCGTTTCTCAATGGCTAGGGTTAAGAACGTTCAGGAGGCACGTGCTTCGTCTTCCCGTGTTGAGGACGAGGTCACTGTTGCAGAGGCCGGAATTCCTGAAGGACAACCATGGAAACCGGTGATTGTAGAACGAATGAGGGATGTAGAAGAGTACAATAGGACTAAATACTTTTCTCTAGATTACAGAGTAGCTAACATCCCGTCTTCCATAAAAAAACCCCTTTTTTGACTTGTTGATGACGGAGTTCTATATTCCCGAATCATATGAAATTAGGAGACCTGAAGGTGAGGAAAGAGTATGCTGGCAACCCGAAGGGGGGTGGATCCCAATCCATCGCTAATTACTTCTCTTCGGGGTGCGATTTCCGCTCCGCCCTTTCATTCTTGAGCTCCTTCACACAGTCGGGCTCAACTTAAATCAATTATCTCCGAATTCTTTTATTCATTTAAATAGTTTTATTGTTTTCTGCTCATCCGAGGACATTGTCCTGAGCATAGACTTCTTCTATCAATTCATTTCCCTCACTGCCTGTAAAGAGAAGGGATTCTATCAAATAATCAAGAACCCGGGTAGAGATACCCTAATGGATACCCCATCCAGTAATAAGGGATGGCATGAGGATTGATTTTTCATTAAGGGGCCAAACATCGAGTTGGTAGGACCTTGGTCAAACCCGAACAATTCCAACTAAATCCAAATCGGATTACCCGAAGAAGGTTGGAGGAGTTCGAGGTTTTATATTCCAAGCGACCTTCGGTGAAGTGGAACCGGTTGCTCCTAAATGATCAAGACTGGTTACATGCACATAGTTGTAAGTCTATTTTATTTTCCCGGATACACATCATTATTGAACTGATGAAGTATTAAATCTCTTTTATCTTTTGATTATGCAGTGCTTGACTCTGGAAAGAACCTTAACAATGAAACGATCCTCGAGGCAGCTGGAGTCCCGAGGGTTAAACTCTCGGGTGCTGATAAGGTGAGGATGGCTCGAAGCAAGAAGGCCTCGGGTGCTAAAGTTTCGACCTTGCCTGAGGTAGCTGCCGAGGGAGCATCCAGATCTGGCCCACCAAAAGGGCCCGCGAAGGCTGGGGAACCCAAGGGAAAGAGGAAGAGGTTGGTGCGTCATTCCTCTGTTGAAGCAGGAAACGAACTAGTGGGGATGATCATGATAGAGCCCTCCTCAACTACTGGGGGATCTTCTAATGGAGCCCCGAAGGAGCTAGCCACAACAGCTTCTTTTGGCGCCGAATCTCCTTCCCTAGAGGAGGAGACTTTACTGAGGAAGAAGAGACAAAGGGGACCCTCTCGTCCCCCTAACGTGATGGAACAATAGAAGGTGGAAGGGGTGGGAACGTCTGCCGAAATTTTGGGATCGTCCCTGATCCCAATTGGTGCAGCCGGGGTTGATCAGGGCGATCTGAAGACTCTGATGGAGAAGCTGTTTGCTTGTCAGGCCGAGGTTAGTAAATCTACTTACTGAATATCCTCTGTTGATCACCTATTGTATTTTAATTCCCGAATGTTGTTATGCAGGGGAACGGCCTTCTTCTCCAAGTCTCTGACAAAGTGAAGACCCTGGAGCATGATCTGAAGAAGTCTTCCGAAGATTGTGCTGAGGCGAAGGAGCTTCATTTGAAAGTCTGAACCTAACTTCGAGCTCAGCATGACAGCTTCCGCCTCATGAAGAACGATTACGAGGGAATGTGTTCGGAGAAGGTCAAGACCGAGAAGGAGCTATCTGCTTTAAGAGCTCAAGTGCTCGTGACGGATGCTCTAGTAGCCGAAGCTGGGGCCCGAGCAGAAGAGGCCGCCAAGCAGGCTGAGGCTATCACAAAACGGGCCGAGGAGGCGGAGACGAGGAACAAAGAACTTGAGTTGCTCGTTCAAAGGCAAAAGGAAGAACTCGACCAGGAAGGTGATACCATTCAGGCCCACTCTGATCAGATGCGACATCTCAAGGACAACGTCCAGATGATCGTTGAAAGCTGGTCCTCGAAGGAAGCTGACTGGTTGAATGGTCCTGTTGCCCCCGCTTCCCCGGGTATTCTTGTGCCCAGTCTTCGGCAACGGGTCATTGAGGAGTACAAGACTTCAGACCAGTTCCATGAGGATGTTCAGGACGCCGTGGTAAACGAATTCAATGACGACTTCGAGTTTGCCCGAGAATTGGTGTGGGGAAAAGGCCATGATCCTGATGCCCTAGGGATTGTTATTCCCGACAACTGATCTTGTAACTCCATCTTGTAATTTCCTTTGATGTTTTGTGACCCGAACTTTATATTAATTGTTTGTAAATATTAAATTTATCTCTTCTCATGAGTTGGCTCTCTTTATCTATGCATGGCTGTTTATTTATACTTCTTTCTCTCCCCGTTAACTTTATTAGGAAAGTTGCTAATAAGGTTAACATATATATATAAAGTGTATGTAGAAACAGTAGACAAAGATAAGATATAATAAGAGTTCTCATTTATTTCGAAGTGATAACATGATCGGCCAATATTTTAGCCACAAGAGAGACTAAGTAAATAAAACTTAACATCACTGGTAGTATTTTCGGAGTCGTGCAGCATGTTATGTGTTTGGGACATCCTTTCCATCCATATGCTGTAATCTGTAGGTTCCCAATCCTAGTACCTCGATAATCTTGTATGGTCCTTCCCATGTAGGCATTAATTTTCCAGTTTCTCGAGGTGTAGACGCTTCTGCGTGCCGAAGGACCAAATCCCCTATCTTGAACGTTCTATTCTTGACATTTTTGTTAAAGTGCCGATCTGTACGTTGTTGATAGGTAGCTAGTCTGAGAACCACGGCGTCACGCTCCTCTTCTAACAAATCTAGGTTTTCCCGAAGTCCCTCGCTATTGAGACTTTCGTCAAAGTTTTGGACTCGGGAGGAGGGTATCTGATAAGTAGGTTTCATACCTACTTATTGGATGCTATTTGGTTTCATTTGTTACATTTCTAATAGCTACTTAGTGTATTTTCATGCATTTTTTCTCTCTCTTTCGGTTTTGATTTACTACTCTTATTATATGGCTTTTGCACGGTTCTTGGTAAAATTGACACGGGATTTATTGCATTTGTGGATGGGAGCTAGTTGATTATTTGTTGCTTGTGCAGGACACGAGAATCGAGAAAACAGGCTACAGCAGCAGACTAGCAGCCGGCGCAGCTGTGCCCTGCTTGGCCCTGAGGCCGACGCAGCTGCGCCCCTCCTGTTCCTTCCCTGCCCCCGGCGCAGCTGCGCCCCTTTTACAAAGGGCGTCGGCGCAGCTGCGCCTGTCGCCAGCCAGCCATGCAGCACGTTCCATCCAGCGAAGCAGTATTATCAGGAAATGGTGTAGTGCCAGATTTTGAGGGAACAGTGGGTTTAAACTTTATTAGTGGGAATCAAAATAAGTCAAAACACGACAAATTAAGCATGCATTATTAGCTAATTTTGGAATTCAATTTGGAGCTCTCCTCCTATACGAAAATTAGAATAGTTTACTGCATTCTAGCTTCAAACTTGGAAACAACCAGCTGAGCTCAATTTGCAGTGGGGAACTGGAGAATGGAGCTATATGGATGCTGAATTGGAGATTGGGAGCAAGAAATCAACCATCTACACAACTTGGAAAATCATCAGAAGTTGCAGAACGGAAATAGGGAGCTTGAATATTTTCTGTTTTTGATTAATTTTCCTATTCTGTAATTATGATGATGAACCAATTGTGCATGATGAATTTTATTATTGTTATTATGAACTAAACTCAATTCTTGGGATTATAATGGATCTTTTGCATTACTAAGAATTGAAATGCTTCCTTATTTTTGTTAGTTGGTTATGAAATGAATGGCTAGCATAATCTATACTTCATGTTTAATTGTTTGATCACCAATTACTGTGATAATTTATATGGAATTGAGAAAGGAAATATAAATTAAGATCTAATTATACTAGCATATGTTCATAATTATTACACTCCTCGTAAAATTATGTTTCGTGCTTAGGATAGAGATATACCGAAGCACCATATGTGGCCGATTGAGAACTTGTACTTAAACCCTTTTGATTGTAATTCACATAGAGATATAGTGTGTTAGTCATCTAGGGTGTTCACATTCATTCTATCAATCGTGGATTTAGTGTGACATGAATATGGTGCATCGAGAGGTGGCCATATTTTACATTCGTGTTCTCGACCAACATTCTATAATAATCGATTGGCAACAATAGGAAGCATGGAAATCTAAGTTTGCAATAAGTGAAATTATAATCTCAAGCCTATAAAATCTGTACTTGTACAACCATAATTTGTTCTAAGTTTCCTTTGTAACCATTAGATAATTTTCAGCCTTGTAATCAATTGTAAAAAGAGACTGAATTAATTATAAAATTGGTGTTTGATGTTGTAAAAGTAATTCTATTCCTCGTGGGATCGATACTTTACTTACTTTATATTACTTGTGGATCGCGTGCACTTGCGCGTATGAGTCGTATTTGTTATACATACAAATATCCCAACAAGTTTTTGGCGCCGTTGTCGGGGAATTGTAATTGCGTTTATAACTTTCATCATCAATTTAAATTAGATTGGTTTTAGTTAAACAAATCTGTTCTTATCCTAATTCTATTTTATTTTCTTCTACATTATGATAGGTACTCTTGAGTAGTGTATGCATACTCGATCGAAGAATCCTAACCTATTGCCTTTCGTGGATAACATTGAGAAAAAGGTTCAACAGTCAAGAAAGTGTGCTGAAAATACTCTGGAGGATCTAGAACAACCTCAACCAATGGCGGGAGAAGCACAAAAAGCATTGAGAGATTATGCTACGCCAAGAATCAATGATTTACAATCAAGCATCTCAAGGCCAGCCATAACAGCCAATTCCTTTGAAATCAAACCGGGGACAATCCATATGATCCAAAATTTTGTCCAATTCGGAGGAATGGTGGTTGATGACCCAAATGAGCACTTGATAAATTTTTTGGAGATCTGTGATACATTCAAATTCAGCGGGATCTCGGAAGATGCGGTGAGATTGCGGTTATTCCCATTCACATTGAGGGATAAAGCAAAGAGTTGGCTACACTCACTACCACCGGGATCTATTACTACTTGGCAAGATTTGGCCCAAAAATTCTTAGCAAAATTCTTCCCACCGACCAAAACTGCCAAGTTGAGAAATGACATCTCTTCATATGAACAACATCATAGAAAATCCTTGTATGAGACATGGGAGCGGTACAAGGAACTATTGAGAAAGTGTCCACATCACGGTTTGCCCCAATGGATGCAGCTTAACACATTCTACAATGGGTTGAATATTCAAACACGGGCATACATTGATGCAGCTGCAGGTGGAGCGTTCATGGGTAAAAACTATGACGAAGCTTATGAACTTTTGGAGACCATGGCTGCAAATAACTATCAATGGCCATCCTCCAGATCCAGCCAACCAAAAATAGCAGGGATACTAGAGGTTGACACAGCCACCTCACTTCAAGCCCAGATTTCAGCTATAGTCAAAAAGCTTGACAACATATATGAAGGAAAAGGGCAGCAAGTCTCCATGATTTGTGAGCTTTGTGCGGGTTCACACTCTTCTGATCAATGTGCCATCAATGCAGAGTCAGTGCAATTTGTGAGCAACTACCAGAGGCCAACAAATCAATATCAGAACAACTACACTCCGGGGAATAGGAATCACCCCAACTTCTCGTGGAGCAACCGACAAGACCAACAGCAAGCTCCAAAACCTCTAAATCCTCCGGGGTTCCACATTCAGCAACAAGTCTTGGCTACGGATAAAAAGGTTGCCGAACTGAGTGAAAATTTGGAGAGATACATGGCCAAAACTGACAAGTTGGAACAAGGCCAGACATTAGGTTTCAAGAATTTAGAGAATCAAATGAGTCAATTGTTCAGCTTGTTATCTAGTAGACCTCAAGGAGCTCTTCCTAGCGACACAGAAATCAATCCAAGGAGAAATGGGAAGGAGCAATGTCAAGCTGTCACCACCAGAAGTGGAAAGTAGACCCTGCCAGATAGCGCAGTTGCGCCCCTGTTACACGAGCAGACAGCGCAGTTGCGCCCTTCTTCAGCGCTGGAATCAACCGGCGCAGCTGCGCCCATTTTGCAAAGGGAGACGGCGCAACTGCGCCCCTCCCCAGAAATTGCCTCTGCTGAAATTTTTGAAGAAGAGGATAGCCTTATGAGATCTGAGCCCACACCAACAAAAAGCACAGAGAAGACTCAAACTCCTCCCACCAGGTATTACCCACCAGTCCCGTACCCTCAAAGGCATCAAAAGCAGAAATTGGACAAGCAATTTTCTAAGTTTCTTGAGGTTTTCAAAAAGCTTCAGATCAATATACCATTTGCAGAAGCCTTAGAACAAATGCCGAGCTATGCCAAGTTCATAAAGAGTATTCTGTCAAGAAAGAAGAAATTGCAAGATTTTGAAATTGTAGCTTTGACAGAGGAATGCAGTGCGGTATTACAAAGGAAGCTACCTCCAAAATTGAAGGATCCGGGCAGTTTTACCATTCCTTGCACCATTGGAGACCTGTCATTCAAAAAATGCTTGTGTGATCTTGGTGCAAGCATTAATCTCATGCCATTATCCGTCTTTACTCAGTTGGGATTACCAGCACCCAAGCCGATAAATGTCTCTCTTCAGCTAGCAGATCGTTCAGTCACTTATCCGAGAGGTATTGTGGAAGATGTTCTTGTTAAGGTTGATAAGTTTATTTTCCCAACTGATTTCATAATCCTAGACTTTGAGGAGGACAAGGACATTCCCATCATACTTGGGAGGCCATTTCTACCTACCGGGAGAACTCTCATTGATGTGCAAAAAGGAGAATTGACAATGAGGGTTCAAGACCAAGAAGTCACCTTTAATGTTTTCAAGGCTATGAAATTTCCGACCGAAGAGGAAGAATGTTTCTGAGTTGACATCATTGAAAATGCAGTGACTGAGGAATTCATTAAGGCCACACATAGTGACTTGCTTAAGATGACACTAACAGGAAACATCGACTTGGACGAACCTGAGAACTGTGAGTATGTTCATTTTCTAGATGCAATACCCAGGATGGCAAAGTTCAAGGTACCTATTGAGCCCTTGAAAAGCTCAAATGATGCCTCATCTCATTTAAAACCATCTAGAGAGGTACCTCATAAACTTGATCTAAAACCCTTGCCTAGTCACCTCAGGTATGCATATCTAGGCACTTCAGATACGTTACCTGTCATTATTTCCTCTGCACTAACATCTTTGCAGGAAGACAAGCTGATAAGAATCCTCAGAGAATTCCAAGGGGCTATTGGATGGACCATTGCAGATATAAAAGGAATCAGCCCCTCATTTTGCATGCACAAAATCCTGATGGAAGATGACAGCAAGCCTACCATAGAGCATCAAAGAAGGCTGAATCCTATCATGAAAGAAGTAGTGAAAGCAAAAATTCTGAAATGGTTAGACGTCGGGATCATCTATCCTATTTCTGACAGTCCGTGGGTGAGCCCGGTACAGTGTGTACCCAAGAAGGGAGGAATAACTATGGTAAGAAATGAGAACAACGAGTTAATACCAACCCGAACAGTCACGGGGTGGAGAGTTTGCATGGACTACCGGAAGCTCAACAAAGCCACAAGAAAAGATCACTTCCCACTTCCATTCATTGATCAAATGTTGGACAGACTTGCAGGGCATGAGTACTACTATTTGCTTGACAGATATTCTGGTTATAATCAAATTGCCATCGCTCCAGAGGATCAAGAAAAGACCACTTTTACTTGTCCATATGGAACTTTTGCTTTCAGGCGAATGTCTTTTGGTCTATGTAATGCTCCTGCCACATTTCAGCGGTGCATGATGACAATATTTTCGGACATGGTGGAAATCAACATGGAGGTCTTCATGGATGACTTCTCAGTGTTTGGAAATTCCTTTGACAGCTGTCTAGAGAATTTGGTCATGGTACTGAAGAGATGCGTGGAAACAAATCTTGTGCTTAATTGGGAGAAATGTCATTTCATGGTTCAGGAAGGAATAATTTTGGGTCACAAAGTCTCAGCCAAAGGTTTGGAGGTGGATAAAGCAAAGTTAGAAACTATCGAGAAACTGCCTCCACCGACCTCTATGAAGGGAGTTCGAAGCTTTTTGGGCCATGCTGGATTCTACCGGAGATTTATCAAAGACTTCTCCAAAATCACAAAACCCCTGTGCAATCTATTGGAAAAAGATGTCCCGTTTCTATTCGATGAAAATTGCTTAGCAGCCTTTGAGTTGTTGAAACAGAAGTTGACAACAGCACCTGTGATAGTGGCACCGGATTGGTCTCTTCCATTTGAGCTTATGTGTGATGCTAGTGACTACGCTGTGGGTGTGGTATTGGGACAGCGCAGAGATAAGGTTCTACATGCAGTCTACTATGCCAGCAAAACACTTTCAGAAGCCCAAATGAATTACACCACCACCGAGAAGGAACTACTCGCAGTTGTTTATGCATTCGACAAGTTCCGATCCTATCTCATTGGAACAAAGGTAGTGGCGTACACTGATCATGCAGCAATTCGGTATTTGATCTCAAAGAAAGATGTCAAGCCAAGATTAATCAGGTGGATCCTTTTGCTCCAAGAATTCGACTTGAAAATTAAGGACAAGAAAGGCGCGGAAAATCTGGTAGCCGATCATCTTTCCAGATTAGACAATCCGGATTTGGAGAGCAAAGAGAAGGTTGAAATAAACGATTGCTTCCCTGATGAGCAGCTATTTGCAGTCACATCTGAGATCCCTTGGTTCGCTAATATTGTCAACTATCTTGTGAGTCATGTACTACCACCGGATCTAACTTCTCAGCAGAAGAAGAAATTTTTGCATGATACAAAGAGATACATGTGGGATGAGCCTTACTTGTTCAAACAATGCACGGATCTTGTGATCCGAAGATGCATCCCTGATGTCGAGACTACCAGTATATTACATGCATGTCATTCTTCTCTGTATGGCGGCCATTATGGAATGCAGAGAACAGCAGCCAAGGTACTTCAGGCCGGGTTTTATTGGCCCACCTTGTTCAAAGATGCCCACCAATTCATAAAGAATTGTGATCGATGCCAACGGGTGGGCAACATCTCCAACCGCAATGAAATGCCACTAAATATGATCTTGGAGGTGGAGATCTTTGACGTATGGGGCATAGACTTCATGGGACCATTTCCATCTTCCTGCAACAATCTCTATATCCTTCTAGCGGTTGATTACGTGTCCAAATGGGTGGAAGCTTCGGCGTTACCAACCAATGATGCTAAGGTGGTTTTGAGGTTTCTACAGAAAAACATTTTCACTAGGTTTGGCACTCCACGGGCAATCATCAGTGACGAGGGCAGCCATTTTTGCAACAAACAGTTCACAGCCCTACTAGCCAAATATGGAGTGAGACACCGAATCGCCACAGCATACCACCCACAGACAAATGGTCAGGCCGAAGTATCCAACAGAGAGGTAAAAAGAATTCTGGAAAAGATTGTTAATTTTTCCAGAAAAGATTGGTTACTAAAGTTAGATGAAGCCTTGTGGGCTTATAGAACTGCATACAAGACACCTCTCGGCATGTCTCCTTACCACATGGTCTATGGCAAAGCATGCCATCTCCCGGTCGAATTAGAGCACAAAGCTTACTGGGCGATTAAAAAGTTGAATTTCGACCCATCTGCAGCGGGAGAGAGGAGACTCCTACAGCTAAATGAACTTGATGAATTCCGATTGCAGGCCTATGAGAATTCTAAACTCTACAAGGAGAAGGTAAAGAGATGGCACGACCAAAAAATTATCGAGAGGAAATTTGAACCTGGCCAAGCGGTCTTGCTATACAACTCCATGCTCAAATTATTTCTGGGAAAGCTCAAATCTCGATGGTCGGGTCCCTTTACCATCACAGCTGTATTCCCACACGGAGCTATCGAAATTGTTGGAAAGGACGGTGAGCAACTATTCAAGGTTAATGGCCAAAGATTGAAGCACTATTGGGGAGGTAAGTTCGATCGCCAAAAATCCTCAGTTGTTCTAGCCATGGACTGAGCATCAATGATAGTCGAGCTAACCGACTCTAAACCAAAGCGCTCCTCATGAGGCAACCCGAGATTACTATTATTATTTTTATTCTTGCGTGATTTTTATTTAGTTTGTGTGATTTCATTTTAACATGCTTGTTTGTTTTTCAGGTGTCCAATCGTGCCCTCAATCGTTTGACTTAAGCACACTTTAAGTTTGGGGGTGCATCGTCCCATTGCACTCACTATGCATTGTTCGTAAGTGTATTAGTTTGAATGAAGATGTTCGTTTCTTTTTAGTTTTGTTGGATATTTATAAGAATTGTGTTGTTCACCTGATATTCTAACGTGTGTCAAGTGTGTTTTCAAAAAATAAAAATAAAAATATTTCATCCAGGGAGTCGGAAGGCCGGCGCAGCTACGCAGCACCTCAAGCCAATCAGGTGCGCAGCTGCGCATTGGTCTCACTACTTGCAGCGTCTGAACATCAGTGCAGCTGCGCCTCACCATCAGTTCATTATCAGCGCAGCTGCGCCGTTATCTGCCTGAGACAAACCTGAGCCTCAGCGCAGCTGCGCCTCCTTCCCAGTACAACTGCGGCGCAGCTGCGCCCCTCGCGGAATTTTTTTTTATATATATAAAGGCAGTCCCCATCAGTCATATCACATCACAATCATAAAACCCTAAAACCTAAAACACTCTCTAGCAACAGAGCACACCATCTCCTCTCATCCCTTGCCATTCTCACTAAACCCTAGTTACATACACTCCTCCATCAAACCCTAATCGCATTCAACCATGCCGAAGCGCGCACGCTCACCCCAACCTTCATCTTCTAGCAGCAGTGGTTCCGAATCTACTGCGGGTGGCATCAACACTCTGGATGCCACCAAGTTTGTCAATCTCTCTGCTCAGCATTACTACTGGGAAATTCTATCCGTCAAATCCTTCATACCAGAGAGGGGCTTAAAGCCCAAGGCACAGGATGGGCGTATTCTTGACCAAATCCGGTGTTTGGGCTGGTTGTTATTTATTGAGATGCCAAAGTCAGCCCCGATGGCCATTGTTCGGGAATTCTACGCCAACGCCCGGGAAACGCAGAATGGGATTTCCTTCGTGCGGGGCAAGCAGGTCTCTTACTCGGCGCAGGCAATCAATAAACTTTTCCGTCTGCCATCTGTTACTGCTGAGGCCACCAACTAGGTGGTACATGAGCGCTTCGAGACCGACCTTGACGCTTTGGTACAGGAGATGTGCCAACCGGGCACTCAGTGGAGGACCCAGCCAGGCACCACTCTGAAGGTCCACTTCCCTCAAACCGCGCTGAACAGATATGCCAAGGCATGGTACACCTTCATTTGCGCGAGTATCTTGCCGACCACCCATCACCAGGACGTGACCCGGGACCGCGCGGTTTTCTTACACCGCATTCTGTGTGGAGGGAGCATTGACGTGGGATATATCATCAACCAATCCATGCTTCGTTTCATGCGGGCTGTGACTTCCGGTGCCATTCCACACGCCTCGATTATCACACGCCTATGCCTAGCGGCAAACGTGGAATGGGGCGAGGAGACTCTTCAATTGCCCATGCGGGACATTGATAGCGCCACAATTCGAAAGTATAATGTATGGCGCGGTGGAGAGTCCTGGCCTAGTGGGTTGGGTTTTATTATGGCTGATGATGAGGAGGAGGTCAGTGAGGAGGACGTGCCTGCCCCGCCAGTACAGCAGAGGGGAGCCAGTGGACATGAACGCAACATGCGCCGCCTGCAGCGCCGCATGGACGCGTTGCACACGAGCTTCAGGGATTACAGCGTCTCCTTTGCGGGTGCATTATCGGAGGCGTTCAGTCAGCAGGGGGTCCACATTGAGTTTCCCACATTTGGCTCCGGGATCCCTTATCCTCCGCCCGACACGCCGCCTAGCGGCGCCGAGGACGCTTCTTAGGGGAGTACTCTTTACCCTTTTATCTCCAATGAGGACATTGCATATTTTAAGTTTGGGGGTATTAGGCTTGCCTAGTTTCTTTTGTGATGCTTTCAATTATCTGTTTTTATTGTAGTTTAAGTATTTGTTTGCTTACTTTCGTTAATTCTTAGATTATTGGAAAACAAATGGTGAAATTCTCATGCATATCATATCACATCATGTAGTTTAGTTGCATGATCCTCTTATCTTGATTAGTATACATCCTCACATGCCTATGATGAAAATTTTTGATTTTTGCTAATTGCTAAGGCTTGGGTTGAATGCCATGATATATTGCAACTCTTGTTTTGTGTTGGCTATGATAGAACCGATTTGCACGTTTTTAGTAGTTCTCTCATTAAGTAGCCTAAAGATTCGCATAATTGAGTTTTGGGAGAAATTGGTTGTGTTTTTAATGATTGAAGCAATTGTGGGTAGTATTAGCTGAAATCACACGCGTTCAAGTTTGGGGGAACACTTAGTAGAGTATTTGTGCAATGAAATGGAGCGTAAAACGCATTCGTTGATATAAAAAAAATGTGAATAAATGCTTAGTTAGCCTAGTTTTGTGGCCTTTGATATTCGAGTAAGTACACCCTAGGGGATGTCTCTACACCTAGCGCCCTAAGACCAATTGGTTTGGGAGTCGTTGGCCGAAAGCTCGCTACATTGATATCATTGAATAGCCTAAGGGAATTAGGCATTGCACAACCAAGCGTCATAGTCCGAATAACTTCTAAGTCGATCCCCAAATTTTGACATAGCGTGGTTTTAACTATTTTTATCCCAATTGTTATTTTGAAAGTTTAAGTATATAAATTTCCCCTAAGAAACATATTATGAGGATCGATTGGGATTGCTATAAGTTTGATGAACACTGCACACACACACACTTTATCATTCACCATAGAATTTGAGCTGCATAACTATCATGGTACACGGACCAAGTTTTGAGGTGATGCTAGAATCTTCTGAGGCAAAACTTTTGGATTGATTACTAATTGATGAGGGTCATGGTGCATTCTTATATCATTACATTACATTCATGTTTGCATGTATTTCATTGTATTTGCTTGAGGACAAGCAACAATTTAAGTTTGGGGGTATTTGATAAGTAGGTTTCATACCTACTTATTGGATGTTATTTGGTTTCATTTGTTGCATTTCTAATAGCTACTTAGTGTATTTTCATGCATTTTTTCCCTCTCTTTCGGTTTTGATTTACTACTCTTATTATATGGCTTTTGCACGGTTCTTGGTAAAATTGACACGGGGTTTATTGCATTTGTGGATGGGAGCTAGTTGATTATTTGTTGCTTGTGCAGGACACAAGAATCGAGAAAACAGGCTACAGCAGCACAGCAGCAGACTGGCAGCCGGCGCAGCTGCACCCCTCCTGTTCCTTCCCTGCCCCCGGCGCAGCTGCGCCCCTTTTACAAAGGGCGTCGGCGCAGCTGCGCCTGTCGCCAGCCAGCCATGCAGCACGTTCCATCCAGCAAAGCAGCATTATCAGGAAATGGTGTAGTGCCAGATTTTGAGGGATCAGTGGGTTTAAACTTTATTAGTGGGAATCAGAATAAGTCAAAACAAGAAAAATTAAGCATGCATTATTAGCTAATTTTGGAATTCAATTTGGAGCTCTCCTCCTATACGAAAATTAGAATAGTTTACTGCATTCTAGCTTCAAACTTGGAAACAACCAGCTGAGCTCAATTTGCAGTGGGGAACTGGAGAATGGAGCTATATGGATGCTGAATTGGAGATTGGGAGCAGGAAATCAACCATCTACACAACTTGGAAAATCATCAGAAGTTGCAGAACGGAAACAGGGAGCTTGAATATGTTCTGTTTTTGATTAATTTTCCTATTCTGTAATTATGATGATGAACCAATTGTGCATGATGAATTTTATTATTGTTATTATGAACTAAACTCAATTCTTGGGATTATAATGGATCTTTTGCATTACTAAGAATTGAAATGCTTTCTTATTTTTGTTAGTTGGTTATGAAATGAATGGCTAGCATAATCTATACTTCATGTTTAATTGCTTGATCACCAATTACTGTGATAATTTATATGGAATTGAGAAAGGAAATATAAATTAAGATCTAATTATACTAGCATATGTTCATAATTATTACACTCCTCGTAAGATTATGTTTCGTGCTTAGGATAGAGATATACCGAAGCACCATATGTGGCCGATTGAGAACTTGTACTTAAACCCTTTTGATTGTAATTCACATAGAGATATAGTGTGTTAGTCATCTAGGGTGTTCACATTCATTCTATCAATCGTGGATTTAGTGTGATATGAATATGGTGCATCGAGAGGTGGCCATATTTTACATTCGTGTTCTCGACCAACATTCTATAATAATCGATTGGCAACAATAGGAAGCATGGAAATCTAAGTTTGCAATAAGTGAAATTATAATCCCAAGCCTATAAAATCTGTACTTGTATAACCATAATTTGTTCTAATAGTTTCCTTTGTAACCATTAGATAATTTTCAGCCTTGTAATTAATTGTTTAAAGAGACTGAATTAATTATAAAATTGGTGTTTGATGTTGTAAAAGCAATTCTATTCCTCGTGGGATCGATACTTTACTTACTTTATATTACTTGTGGATCGCGTGCACTTGTCGTATGAGTCGTATTTGTTATACATACAAATATCCCAACAGTATCCCAATCTCAATAGGTATCAAAGCTTCGGTCCCATAAGAAAGTTTGAAGGGTGTTTCACCGGTTGTAGTTCGAGGAGTCGTTCGATAAGCCCAGAGGACGTGTATGAGCTCTTCGGGCCAGGCTCCTTTTGCTTCTTCAAGCCTTTATTTTATGCCATTTAGGAGTAGCCTGTTTGTCACCTCGACTTATCCATTTGCTTGAGGATGGGCTACTGAAGTTCGTCGGTGCTGGATATTTAGTACTGTCAAGAAACCTTCGAACTCTTTCCCCACGAATTGAAGACCATTATCTGAAACTAGAACCTTCGGAATGCCGAACCGATAAACCACCTGCTATTTAAGGAACTGAAGGCATGTCTTCTCGGTGATATTGGCCAATGGTTTGGCTTCAACCCATTTAGTGAAGTAGTCAATTCTCATAACAACAAACTTTACTTGACCTTTGCCCTGTGGGAGTGGTCTGAGAAGATCTATCCCCCAAACTGCGAAAGGTATGGGAGATAGTATGGGAGTGAGCTTTTCGGGAGGTTGGTGATGTACCAAAGCAAACAGCTGACACTTATGACATTTTTTGACGAAGTCCTTGGCGTCCTGAAGCATGGTCGGCCAAAAGTATCCTTGTCTTAAAATCTTGTGTGCCAATGTCTTTGCCCCTACATGATCTCCACAGATTCCCTCATGAACTTCCCGAAGTGCGTAGTCAGACTCTCTTAGATCAAGGCATCGGAGTAGGGGAGAGGAATAGGATTTTTTGTATAATTTATCCTCGATGAGACAGTATTTTGTAGATTTGAACTTTATCCTCCGGGCTGATGCTCTATCTTCGGGTAGCTTATCATTTTTCAAAAATTTGAGTATAGGGGTCATCCAGGAGTCTTCGGATTCGATGTTCATCACTGTTTGGACCATTGTGCTCGGTTGTTGCAAATTTTCCAAGTAGACTGAACCTTCCAAATCTCCCTGGTCGGTTGTCGCTAACTTTGAGAGTGCATCGGCCATCGTATTCTCAGATCTAACTATCCCGATAATTTAATACTTGGGAAAGTGAGTGAGGAGAGTCTGCACGAGTTGAAGATAAGCCTGAAGATGCACTTCTCTGGCCTCATATTCCCCCAGGACCTATTTCACCACTAGCTGAGAGTCACAGTAAATAACCAAATTTTTCACTTCCAGACTTCGGGCTAACTTTAGTCCTTCTATAACCGCTTCATACTCCGCAGTATTGTTGGTGGCTGTGAACCCGAATTTGATAGACTGTTGCACTCTGAATCCCTCGGGCGAAGTAAGAATTATTCCTGCTCCACTTCGGGACCCAACACTAGACCCGTCAACATATAGGGTCCAAGCTGAATCTATTTCAGATGAAGGGTCAGATGTTCTAACTGGATCTGCTTCCTTTTCTTCGGGGAAGGAACACTCAACGATAAAGTCGGCAAGGGCATATGCCTTGATTGCCATCCTGGGGCGAAAATTAATGTTAAATTGACTCAATTCTACTGCCCATGCCGCTAATCTCCCCGAAGATTCAGGTCGGTACAACACTTTTCGAAGAGGCTGATCTGTGAGTACTGTGATTGTCCTCCCCTGGAAATAATACCGAAGCTTCCGGCTGGAAATGATCAGAGCGTAAGCCAACTTTTCTAGGTTTGGATATCTAGTTTCTGCATCCCGAAGAGCATGGCTTACATAGTAAACCGGCTTCTGACCCTGCGAATCTTCCCTTATCAAAGCTGACCCGACCACTAATTGTGTCGCCGACAGATATAACTGTAAATCTTCTTCGGGGAGAGCTTTACTAAGGATCGGAGGGGAGGAAATGTATCTTTTAATTTGTTCAAAGGCTTCCTAACACTCTTCTGTCCACATAAATGTCTTCTGGTTCTGAGCCCTTTTAATGTCCCGAAGAAGGGAAGACATTTTTCTGTTGATCGGGCTACGAATCTCCGAAGAGCGGCGAGTCTGCCAGTTAATCTTTGAACGTCTTTGAAACTTTTTGGGGACTGCATTTCGAGGATAGCCGATATCTTTTTGGGATTTGCCTCTATCCCTCTTCGGCTTACCATGTACCCCAAGAATTTGCCTGACCCGAGGCCAAAAGTGCACTTAGCGGGGTTAAGTCTCATGTTGTAGGTTCTGACGTTTTGAAAGTATTCCTCGAGATCTGACAAATGGTCGTCTTCCCCCATGCTTCGAACAATCATTTCATCCACGTATACCTCCATGTTCCTACCAATCTGATCTTTGAATACACTGTTCATCATTCGTTGGTAGGTTGCACCGGCATTGACGAGACCAAAGGACATGACCTTATAGGCATAGATTGCTCGGTGCGTGATGAAGAATGTTTTCGGGATATCTGGTTTGTACATGGCAATTTGGTTATACCCGGAGAAAGCATCCAGGAAGCTCATTAAAGTGTGTCCCGAAGTAGAATCGATTAATTGGTCGATATTCGGGAGATGATAATAATCTTTTGGATAGGTCTTGTTTAAATCTGTGTAGTCCACACACATCCTCCACTTCCCGTTATACTTTTTCACCAGTACCACATTGGCGAGCCATTCTGGATAAGTTATTTCATAAATAAAGTTAGCAGCCAATAATTTTTCAATCTCTTCATCAATTACCTTCTGACGTTCGGGAGCTATATTCCGCCTTTTCTGTTTAACGGGCTTATAGTTAGGGTTGACGCTCAACTTGTGTTCGGCCACATCCCTGTCTATTCCCGGCATATCAGCTGGCGCCCATGCAAAAATATCTGAGTACTCTCTTATCAAGTCAATGAGTTTGGTTCTGACATCCGCCTGCAAACCAGTACCGATCTGTATTGTTCTCGTGCCATCTTCCCGAAAAAGCGGTATCTCTTAAGTCTCTTCAGCAGGCATTGCTATCGGCTCCGAGCCTCCTTCCGTAAATGGCTCTAGTTCAATCTTCATTGTGGTTTTTTGTTTACTGACCCCTACAGAAGTCGCCTGAATGATCTGAAGATAACATCTTCGGGATAGATCCTGATCGCCAGGAACTTCACCGATTCCATGCTCGATAGAGAATTTCATTTTCAGGTGAGGGATCGAGGTGATTGCTTTTAGAGCTGACAGAGTCGTTCTCCCTAGGATAGCGTTGTAGTTACTTTCCACCTCGACCACATAAAATCTTATCATGATAGAGGCCTGTTTAGGAGCCATGCCGAAGATCGTTGGTAACTCTATCGTCCCTGCTATACGGACTGGGTTGTTCCCGAAGCCATATAATGAGGACTCATTGCAGATCTCTAGTTTCCTTCCCACCAGGTCCAGCCGATTATACGCATGACTATAGAGTACATCAACCGAACTCCCATTATCCACCAGCATCCGTTTCAAATCCATAGTTCCGACTTGAACCGTAATGACCAGAGCGTCCTGATGCGGTGTAACTATTCCCGTGGGATAATCCTCATCGGAGAAGGTTATAGGTTCAGTTGTGGTAGTCCGAGACTGTCCAGATAATTGGTGGACCTCTCTGCCGAAGGCTTTTCTTTTTCTGTTAGACAAAGTCGATATCGGTCCACCAGAGATGACATCTACAACTCCTTTTGTGGCCCCCGATGGTGGTGGTGGTGGTGCTATCCGATCAAACGAACTTGGCTTGTACCGATCAGCTACATAGCAATCCAGGTTACCTTTTTGCACTTGCCTTTCCAAAAAGTCTTTCAACTGATAACAGTCCTCAGTATCGTGCCCCTTGGCTTCATGGTAATTACAATATCTGTCTCCATTCTTCTGTCTGGCGAAGACTCGGATCTTCGGGGGCTTTTCATAAAAAGGCTGATTCTTGATTTCCTTGATGATGACAGCTCGACTCAAGGTCAGAGGGGTGTAGTCTTTGTCATTATACCGATTTCCTCTTTCCTTCGGGCCTCCATTCTTTCGTTGCCGATTATCATGGAAATCCTTCTTGCCATTCCCTTTGTTCTCGCTGTATTTTTTATCGGCGTCTTCACCTCGGGGATCTCTCTGGTGAAAATAACCTGTATTTTTTGAGGTTTCCCGAAGGTTAGCAAGCACCTCCTCTAACTCAACAAATCTGTCAACTTTATCATAGGCCTCGGGCAAGGACTCGGGTGCCTTAGAGATGATTTCTTCGATCAACCTGCTGGATTTGTCCACATTCAATCCCATGGTTAAAAAATGGATCACCTGCTTCGGATATATGTCGTTGACTTCGGATACAGCTTCCCGAAATCTTTTGATGTATTGCTGAAGTGTCTCGTTCGGCCTCTGTTTAACCTGCATGAGGGACGTGATCATCTTGGCCCGCCTCTTGTTACTGCCGAATCGGGTGTGGAATTGTTCTTGTAGATCGTCCCATGAGTGCACAGATGCAGGCGGAAGGGAGATGACCCATTCTCGAGCAGTTTTCTTCAGCGTGGACAGGAATAGATGGCACATAGCTGCCTCGTTATGACCATAAAAAAGCATAGCTTGCTCGAAAGTAAAGGTGTGGTCATGGGGGTCTCCAGTTCCGTCGTACATCTCCAGGTTTGAGGGAACCTTATTCCTTCTATCAATCTTTGCGTTAGCCAGGTCCTGGTGAAAGGAGAAGCCCGGGGCTTCTTCGCCCCTAGAAGTTGATTCGCAACCTTTCGGGGAGAGGATTCTCCGGTGTGGCTCCTTCCAGGGCTTCGTCGGGAACCCTCGCGACGGTCTCTTCTTGATGGTGACCTGGCTCACTTCCTTAGGTCCCTGGTATAGATGGTTTCGGATCGAATCACACTATCATCTTGATACCGCCTGTGGAGTCGGTCATGTCTTTGTCGGTGGGGTATTGAGCGGGAGGCCAAGCCTCTCTCGCTCAGCAGATTTTGCCCAGCCTCATTCGGTTCCATATACTGCTTGTCAAGCTCTTCTTGCTGGAGATCGAGAGCTTTTTTCCGGTCAAGAATCTGTGGAGGCGCTGCTCCCTTTCTACCACCGTCTCAAGGCGTGATCGAGACTGGGTCAGTCCTTGTTGATCATGGTGACTTCGCTGTGTACGTGAAGTTGCCATGTGAGACTGTTCTATCTGTTCTGGTTTGTAAAACAGAAATTACTACTAAAAGGCCCTCCTTCTAGCGCCAATGTTAACGCTTGATTCTGTCCGCGCATCCAAACAACTCGTCGGACGTGTACCTGCACAAAAGTCCCGACGGCTTGGGCCGCCTTGGACTCCTCCGGTGTAAGAGTGAGTAACGGGTTTAAGATACGTTAACAATGGAGGCTCAATATTTAGTAGGGTAAATAGTATCGTACCTTGCCTTCATTGTTATTTGGGTATTTATAGGATTCACTTGGCTACTTACTACTCCTATTAGGAGTGCTCTGCCCAGAATCCTTAATGGACCCGGATTCAATCACCTTGATCCAATAGAAGTATTATCCAGTAAGGAACCAAAAGGGTTTAGAATTCCTACGCAAGCCTTTTCGGACTAGAGAGTCCTCTTATAATCCACTAAGCATGATGGATCTTTGGGCCGAGCCCAATGTAAGAAGCCCGATCAAGCCTGTTAGGATTTATATCTGAACACCGAGCATTCGTAATTATAATTACACCCCAAATCCTTTCCCTCTTGCTTGTACTTAAAAGTACTTGATCCCAAGTTCACACGAGGGTTATGATTATAACTCCTCCTACTTGATATTGCAATTGCTTCTAGGGTTTGATTCATTTCGAGAAATCGACATTAACGATTCTTAGCACACTATCTTATGATGGCGAGGTTGCAAATTGCTAGGATTATTATTGGCGTTCCGACGATTAACAGGCCGGAATATATCATAGGCAAGTTGGTATTTGGAGGTGGAGAAAAAGGATACATAGGATCTCCCATGTTATTTAGCTGGTAAGAGTGTTGAGAAAATGGATAGAGGCTAGATTAGTTTTACAAGAAAATGTTAGCTTATAGAGGTTACATATATATTTATTATGTAGTGATTATAGCTGGTGTGATAATTGATGAAGAGAATATTAATACATATATAGCAACGGTAATGATAAAGTTCCATACCTACGTACTTGTAAATTAATAATCATACAAATTTTATATTCCTTATTTCAGACAAAAACGTTAATTTCTCCCTACAAATCAATGACACAAAGATATGTGTATAAATATAATTGCCTTTATGTATTTATATATATATATATATGTGTGTGTGTGTGTGAGTGAGTGGATCGATGTTCTTGGAGTTTGGAGCATTAAGGACTTGTGACGGCTGTATGATCTTTTTTGTTTTGTTGTTTACTCTTAATATATATACTACAAAAGAAAGTGCCCATTAGCGAATATGTTAATTTTGCTTTGTTATAGGAAAACTTCAACCACGATGCATGATCGACGATACCTTTCATTTTCGTTTTTTATTGTTCATGCTTTAATTTAGATGTAGCTACTTGGTTTAAACTGATTGTACATATTCTATACTTGATTCAGAATTTGTTTAGATGTATGCATTTTAGATATTTGGATGATTATAGATATATACTTGGTTTCGATTATGTTTAACGTAGTTTAGATGTTTTTAGTTTATACGAATTACTTCTAGATAGTTTTGGTTTGATTTGTTTGGTTGCGAGACATTTTTTTGGTCTCGATAGTTTGATATAACTGTTGTGTTGTTGGAATTGTAACAGGTACAAAAACTAAAGGAATAAGGAAAAACAAAACAAGCATTTTAATTTTTTTTACTTTTAGCGACGGATTCTGTCGCTATTTAACTTTGGCGACGGCAGACATTTTTAAAAAATCAAAAAAAAAAACTATTAGCAATGATCAATTCCGTCGTTATTTACTTTTGGCGACAAAACTCTTTTTTATTTAAAAGTATTATTAGCAATGGATTTTCGTCGCTAACCAGTCGTCGCTATTTCCAAGTCAGACGCCACGTTAACGACAAGTCAGCTAAAAGCCTGGTGACTCAGAACAGCGACGAGATCCGTCGTTGTTCCGTCATGTGGTCGTTGATGTCCGTCGCTAAAATAAACTTACCCACCAATTTATGCATGATGACTTTTACCGAATTTTCATCGCAGATTTCTCAGCTACCGGATCTGTCACAGAGGTCAGTCTTTAATGGCTTCTTCTTTTTTTTAGTATATACTCCCTTCGTCCCTAAAAGGATGACTTAAGTGGTAAAAAATCTTGTCCTCAAAAGAATGACAAAAGTACTACATAAATTTTTACTTGAACAAAATTATGCTTGACATACTATCATATTTTACTTACGTCCATACTCAATCATTTACACCACTAGTTCTCTCTCTACCTAATTAAATATAAGAAATTATTATTTTCACAATAAAAAAATGATATTTTCACAAGGTCTCACTCACATGAATGTGGGTCTCACTTACTATATATTTATGTAAGGAGAAACTTGTGAAAATATAAATTTTCCTTGTAGAAATATCAATTCTCTACATATTTTGACTCATACAAATATCAACTCATCACACTACTCGGGGATAAGGGTAGATTGAAAAATATATATATACTCTCTCCTAATTTTTTCACTATCTTAATTTATGTGAAAATTATACTTCCGTCATCCTTTTGGAGATGGAGCCACGGAGGAGTGTGTGTGTGTGTGTGTATATATATATATATATATATAGGTGTCGTTCCACATCTGACATTAGCTGGGGTCACTATTCCAACTAACAGATCTTACGTCGTTCATACAATGAATGAATGGCTGAGATTTAAATTGGTCGGGGCCCGACCGCACCTCCTACCTACGACTAGTGCAATTCCTTCCTGCGACCACTATAATGACCAACTGCCCCTGGATTTTAAATTATTTTTACCCTGGCTGCACCTCCTTCTCGTGGCCAGTTAAAACGTTGTCGTTTTGACTGGCTGCCTGCAGGAAGGAGGTGCGACCAGGGTAAAAAGGATTTAAAATCAACCAAAACGATGTTGTTTTGACTAGCCGCAGGTAGGAGGTGCAGCTAAGGTGAAAAGGATTTAAAATCGACGTCATTTTAACTGGCCGCAGGTAAGAGGTGCGGCCAGTCAAGTTATATTCAGATCTGATATCTTTCCATCATATCTAACGTTTGCTATTGTAGAATTAGAAAGAAGGAAAAGATAAAGCTTGACTGGTCACTACAGAAACACTACTAGCACATCAAAAATCATTTTCTCTCTGATTAATCTACTTCAAATACTAGTAAGAATATTCTTACCAAATTTTTTTTACTAATTTTTTTAAATTCATAAATTAGTGGTAGAATTATATGTATGAAATATTTCTTGGGTAGTATTTATATATACAAATTGTGTAGAAATTGTATAATAATGAAATATTTTTAGACATCAAATATTAATTTTATTATTGTTATTGGTATTATTTTATAAGAAATTTTGTTAATTCATAAAATATTAGTAAAATTACATGTATGAAACAATAATATGGGTAGTATGTACTAGTAGAATTATACATGTTGTCATTGAGATATTTGTATTGTTATTGGTATTGGTATTGTTAGGTAAAAATGGACAGTTGGATGCCTAGACTCATTGACCCCAGTGTCTTTTATGACCAAGAACAACATGTTTCAGATGATGTATGGAATGGGGTTGATAGGGGTACACTCTCATTCCCAAACGACTTCAATTATATATGATAAATGGGAACTAACCAAAAATAAATAAATAAAACTATTAAAGCTGTGGGGGTTTGGAGTGTTTAGTTATCCGGCAGTAATTACTAAAACGAATGCCACTCTTGTATTGGCCATAATTGAGAGATGGCGTCCGGAGACAAATACATTTTATATGAAGTGTGGGGAAATAACAATAACATTGGATATTTTATTTTTCGATTGTCGATATTAGAAAAACCCTTAACTTGTCAGATATTTAATGCCCCATTGAGATATTTTACATAATGTTTTGGAGATGACATGGTTAGGGAATGGAAAAATGTTAAAAAAAAGACGTGGTATTTCCCTAGTTTGGTTGCGCAAAACTTTTTCTAAGTGCCCAAAAAATGCAAGTAGGGATGTGATTGGGCGTCATATAAAGGCATACCTCCTTTGGATATGCGGGGTGATTTTATTTCCTACTAGGTCAAGAAATGTTGTACACCCTAAGCTTATGTATTTTGTATTTGATTCAAATTAGATCGTCACGTATCTATGGGGTGCTGCATGTTTGGCATATTTATATCGGGGTTTGTACTCAGCTTCTAGAAGGACTAAATATGTCAATAGTTGTGTGACCTTGTTATAAATTTGGTCATACGAACGTTTTTTGGTTGGAAGGTCTAACCCTAGGCTAAATTCTTTATTTTAGCTCCATATGGCAACGACCTGGGCATACTCCGCCACACATAAATATCTTGATAGGTGGGAGAATTCCCATCACCATCTGTCTTTCTACCGGGGCGAATTTGATAGACAACCTAAGTGAGAGGTAGTATGGTGACCGTACCAGCAATGGGATAATGATTGGAGTAGTTATAACTATGAAGCTAGAATAGCAGGATTCGGTCGGGACCTATTGATTTATTTCGATGTTGTAGAATATCAAATGTCTGACCGGGTCATGAGGCAAAACGGACATGTCCAAGGTATTCCGTCCCCGGTCGAAAGACATGATTTTCTTAAACAACCCACGAAGCAAAAATTCGAGCCGGAGGATTACATGGAATTGAGAAGGGAATACATTGGGCAGTGGGAGATGTATATGGACGAATTCGAGGGACAAACAATGGAGGTTGCAGAAACTATCCCAATGGATACGTACTTTCACATGGTACAATAAGATTACTCGAAGACATCTGTATCGCCCTCGACGCGAAGAAGATCAAAACACTTCCTACGACCCTCGGTCTGTATACAATCAACATCGTACGGTTAGCATGGTAAGCAAACTTAAATTTTTACAAATTCTTCAATTGATATAATCTATTGTATTCTTTGATGCTAATGTGTTTAGTTTTTGTCTTCTTATTTTTATGTTTTTTTTATAGATTGAAAGCGCCAAATCCCTTCTAGACAAAGTCTTCAAATTCAAGCAAAACTTTCCTCCATAATACAAACTCATGAAAGATGGCTAGGACTACCTATATGCAATGTACGACGCGGATGTAATGGGTGGGGGGAGGGGGAGTATATGGGGGAGAAGTATATAGAGGGGTCGAGAGATAGAGATGCCTACCTCTTCAGCCATGCCGGACATCTATGTCCCCAGTATACAATCCGAATTGTCTCAACTTACATGCGAGGATGCATCTCAATCTTTCTTTGGGGATGAGGTTCTAGTAGTCCCCTTACAGATTGAATATGGATCGAAAGGGTCTATGCTAAAGAGACTTCGTGAGCAAAAGATCCTAATAATCAACGAGAACCTCTTCTCCCCAACTCTTGTCAATCACCAGATGTTTCCCATTGAGCATCCCCGGGGGTGGTACACATTGACTCACGAAGATATTAAGTCTTTGCAACCTAGAATATGGATATATGAGCATGCAATGGATAGGTATATGTGTCTTCTGCGGGATCGCGAAGAAAAATATCAGGGATAGGGGATACAAAGGTGGGCCAAGTTTGGCTTCATGCCCTCCTATTTCATGCATTTGTAGAAATGAGTGTTGTCTAAACAGGGCCCAAATCATAGAGCCCAATTCTGCTAATCATATGTTGAACCTCCAGTGGGACCGCAATTGCATGAGTGCGATTACGTCTTTATGCCTCTATGTTCACCCACCAAGAATTATTTCATATTGTTAGTCTTTGACGTTGCCAATTGGAAAATTTTTATCCTCGACCCCTTCTACAATGACACACTGTACATGAAGCTGACTGATATGTATAAAGAGTACGTCAATGTCGCGGTATGTTAACGCCAAGATTCGTCTGCACACTTCAGTCACTAAAAATGCGCTAATCCTGCACAATAACGATACCACACTCAGAGTTCCGGGTGGTTTTGCCACCGGGGGATAGCTCAGGCGTGAGAATTAGTACAGGCTGTATCAAGGTTTTGATAACAATGGAGGTTTACAATTTAGTGTTTAGTTTTGCATTACCCTTGAATCCGAGAGGGAAGCCTTGTATATATACCTCCTTATGTCATCATCACGCCTGGTCCCACTTGACAGAATAAAGCATATGTCTCCATCAACCAAATCATAATAAATGCTCCAGTCAATATATAAGTCAACCCAGTTAGAAAGTAGTTTCCTTAACTGAGTCACTTTATTCCAACTAAATCCCAAATGGGTTCGGGTCCTCCACACCGGGTCGGGTATCCCGAACCCATAACCCAACATTGCCCCCTACTCTTTAATTATAAAAAGAATTATAATAAAAGAGTAAGGAGAATAAATAAACCCTTAATCCCTGATCCAATCACACCCTTAACTTTGTAACCGCCTCAAATTATTACCCCCATTAACACCATAACGTCACGTGCCAATAAAAGGGGGCCCACCACATTTAATAAAATGGCGCCGTCTGTGGGAACCGTGCCGGATTCAAAGGGCCACTCTCAAATAGAGTTAAATCATCCCCAAATGCAACCGTCACTTTCAATTTGAATTTTTTCAAACCTGTCAAATCTCCTCTGCAACTTTCACTGCAATCCCCATCTTACTCCAACTACTCGAATCCAGCACCTCTCTTCTATTCATCAATGGCGACAAACGATGCCTCAAGCTCCTCCAACCCATCAAAAACTAGTGCCTCAGCCTCTACCGCTAACGAAATCATAGTTCCCATTATAGCGGTGACAACAGAAGCCACCACCGTCACAACCACTGCTGTACCAACAGTCGTCGTCTCCGCCGCGCCGGTAGCCATTACTTCTGCCGCTGAAACCAGCTCCACCTCACTGGGGCTCAGCACTTCATCCCAAGATCCCATCACTAGCTCTGATTTCCCTGGCAACCCCTTTCCTATTACGTCGCCCCGCACCGAAGCCGAACTTCAGAACATGAAGATGTTAGAGGAATATTCCTCGGAAAAAACTTTCTCCCACATAAATACCAGATCTTCCATTCAGACTAAAGATCTCGCAGCAATCCGGGAACTGTACCAGATTCCTATATCCTACCAGATACGCACAGCCGACCTCAATGAGAGGATGTACCAGCGCCCCAATGGCTGGACCGCCGTATCTGTCCAAGCCCTAAAATATGGGCTCAGATTCCCCCTCAATGCCTTTATGCTTACTTTTCTGAGCGTGGTCGGGGTCGGACTCGCCCAGCTAGTCCCAAATTCCTTCATCCACCTGGTATGCTTTATCGCCTACTGCCATGATTGCCAGGTCGAACCGACCCTAGACTTCTTCTTCGCGCTATTCACGGTCATCCGATCTCGCGAGGCAGGGTTTCGGCAGATCAGCAAACTGCCCGCCAAAGGGGCTCAGAAGCTGTCCTTGATGAAGACCCCCACAAGCAACAAAGGTTGGCATCCTCAGTGGTTTTATATCAAAGGGCCCGATACCAACCTGATATCGGATTGGATCGGCCTTAATAAAAATACCAACAACGTTGAAGCATTCCCAGCCGATCGCATGGACGAGTTCAAGCAGTTCATCAGCAAGATGCCCGACGAGGAGTGGGACTTCGAGCTCCTTGGCAACCATACTTGGTTGTACGACCACGGATGTAAGAACTAGATCCCGAACCTTAATTCATAACTTTATTGCTTATCATCCCTTTTAACTCGAACTAACCCATAACATTCAACTTCTTACAGTAACTCTTATTAAGCCAACCGCCCCGACTGAAGTAGGCCGAACCGTCCCTCGGATCATCGAACCGAATTTCATCAATCCCGAAGGAATCCTGGGAGACGTGCCTCTAAACCAAGTGCCGATAGCGGCTCGCCCAATTTCAGCCATCCCGATGACCCAAGTCCTCAAGAAGAATACTTTGGAGATGAGCAGGTCGGAAAAAATGGCTTTGATGAAGAAAAAACAACTCAAGAAGAAGGTGCCACCGAAGCCAGTAAAGACTCCCGTGGCAATTCCCGATCCGGCTACCCTGGGAATCATCGACGAGGAAGAAACTGATGATGAAGTCCTAGAGCCTTTGACGAAGAGACCTCGTAAAGAGCCTTCGACCAGTTCAGCACTTCCAACTGCACCCACGCATCAGACCAAAATCCATCCAGGTGGAGGCAGGTCACCCGATCCCCGGACTTCGGCTCCTTCATCCAGCAACCCGCCCAAACCCCGAACTCTTTGGCCCCAAAACCGCTCTGACCCCTTTCCCTATGATCTTCTTGAACGCTTCATTATGCCAGCCGATAACGAGCGGTTCAGAAATCATAGCCTAGACCAATTCTTAGAAGATTTCATCAGACTTCAATTCCAGGTAACTCTGTTTCCATCATTATTGTGGAAAGATACTTTACTTACTTACTTATTCCACCCAACTAACACACACTTTTTACAGTCTAGCTCTGTGTTTGCCCGATCTCTCCCATCCCTGCTTAAATTAACAGAGAGGAACAGGGAAATCGAAGCGGCAAACGAAGCCCTAAAAGATGATGTGCAGACTCTGAAGTCTGAGCTAGAGAAGGAAAGGGAACTTCACGCTGGCACCAAGGACGAACTCACCGAAGCCAGTCGTGAGAGTTATCAACTTCGGAATCGGGTCGAGATCCTTCAGGCGGAGATCGTGGAGCATGAGAAACAGACCGACCGACTCATGGAAGAGCGAGTCCTGTTGAAAGAAAACGATGCCGACCAGAAGGAGGCTATTACAGCTCTCGAAGAACAAATGGAGCAGACACACTCCAAAATGACCGACCTGATTCGCACCCTTAATGCATTGGAAGAAGAGCACGCCAAACTAAAGAACCAGGGGCCTTCCTTGACCGAAGAAGCCAAGCTCCAAATAATAGAGGAGTATAAGGCATCTCCTGAACTGGCCGATAAGGTCATCATGCAGTTCTCCGAAGGGTACCAAGGCCACAAAGAGAAGATCAAGGAGAAGATGACGGCTGCGGGGTTGGATACCTCTATCCTTGACTCTTCGGACGATGAAGAAGAACTCAAAGAACTGTCTCCTCCGACCCAATAGGACTATTTTACTTGCTTTTTCCTTTTCAAATGTAAATGGTACAACTTGTAACCCCAATGAACATTAATGAAATTATTTAAACATCTTTCGTCAATGCAATCCGATATCATTTCATTTCAATAGACATAAATATTTACATAATCGGTAAAAAGAAATGAATATGACTCACTGATAATATCTCCTAAGTCTCCCAGCATGCCATGTATTCTTAATATCCGAACCATCCATATTCCGAAGCCGGTAAGTTCCTGGCTTGGGTACTTCAATAACTTCATATGGTCCCTCCCAGTTTGGCATAAGCTTGCCTGAATTTTGAGAAGTTGATGCTGCAGCCTCTCGAAGCACCAGATCCCTAACTTCAAACCTTCTTATTCTCACCCCTTTGTTGTAGTGCTTGGCAGTCCTCCTCTGATAAGCCGCCAACTTTATCAAAGCTGACTCTCTAACCTCATCTAACAAATCCAGGTTGAGGCGAAGACCTTCGTCATTATACAACTCCTTAAATTGACTGACCCGAAGCGATGGGGATCCGATCTCAACAGGAACAAGGGCATCGGTCCCGTAAGCGAGACGAAAAGGCGAATCCCCTGTCGTCGTTCGGGTTGTTGTCCGATATGCCCATAACACACTAAGCAACTCTTCGGGCCATCTTCCTTTGGCTTCATCCAACCTCCTTTTGATTCCATTGAGAAGAGTTCTATTGGTGACTTCTACCTGGCCGTTTGACTGGGGATGGGCCACCGAAGTCTTCCTGTGCTGAATTCCCAAATCTATGAGAAATTCTTCGAACTTTGCACCTACAAACTGCCTCCCATTATCTGACACTATCACCATTGGAATACCGAAGCGATATATAACAAATTCCTTGAGAAATTTAAGACATTCCTGCTCTGTAATTGCTTTGAGAGGTTTGGCTTCTACCCACTTCGTCATATAGTCGATTGCCACAATAACAAAACTAACCTGCCCCTTGGCCTTTGGCAATGGTCCCAGAATATCAATCCCCCACACAGCAAACGGGACAGGTGATAAGACTGAGTACAACTCTTCGGGAGGTTGGTGAGGGATCGTTCCATTCAGCTGGCACTTAGGACACTTCTTAACATATTCTTTAGACTCTTGGAAGATGGTTGGCCAATAGTAACCCTGCCTCAGGATCTTGTATGCCAATGCCTTAGCGCCCATATGGTCTCCACATATACCCTCATGGACTTCCCGAAGTGCGTAATCCGCTTCGGAAGGGGTCAAACACTTCTGCAACGGTGAAGAAAACCCCCTTCGGTACAAGTCTCCATCGATTAAGATGAAGAACGAACTTCGATGTTTAACTTTCTTGGCTTCTAACCAATCCGAAGGGAGGACGCCATCCGCCAGATAGGAAATATATGGCGTGAGCCAACAGTTCATCCTTTCAATTGGGAACACTTCTGACCTTTGAATACTTGAGTTGCCCAGAATCTCCAAGTACACCGACCCACTAAAAGAAGTAGTTTCTGTTGTTGCCAATTTCGCCAAGGCATCTGCTATGGTATTATTTTCCCGACCAACTCCTTGTACACTATACGATTCAAAATAATGCAGTCGGTCTTTAACTGCAGCCAAGTACTTTGTCATCCTATCCCCTCGGGCTTCGTACTCCCCCAATAACTGCTTAACCACTAACTGGGAATCGCTGAAGATGATTAAGTGCTTCACTTCCAAACTTCTTGCCAATCGCAATCCGGCCAAAATGGCTTCATATTCCGCCTCATTATTGGTCGCCTTAAATTCAAAGCGAATGGCCTGTTGGACCTTAAATCCCTCTGGGCTAATCAAGATGACCCCTGCTCCACTGACATCCGAAGTCGAAGAGCCATCCACATACAATGTCCATGATGTACGACCTGTCTGACTGGCCGATACCGAACTCACAATTGGAGTATTACCGTCTGCATCGGGTTCGGTAAATGAGCATTCCACAATGAAGTCGGCCAATGCCTGACCTTTAATGGCGGTTCGAGGATGGTATTCTATGATGAACTGAGTCAACTCCATTGCCCAAGCAGAGAGGCGTCCCGACAAATCTGGCTTGTTCATGACTTTCTTCAAAGGTTGATCAGTATACACTACCATCAATCTTCCTTGGAAATAGTGCCTCAGCTTCCTACTAGCTATCACGAGCGCATAAGCAAATTTTTCCAAGTTGGGGTATCTGGTTTCGGCATCCCGAAGTACATGGCTGACGTAGTAGACGGGGCATTGCCTGCCCCCTACTTCCCGAACTAATACAGCTCCTACTGCCAATGAGCTCGCCGCCAGATACAGGTACAAGGGTTCCGAAGGAAGGGGTTTTACCAAAAGCGGAGCTGAGGAGAGATACCTTTTTATTCCTTGGAACGCATCCTCACACTCTGAAGTCCACTGGAAGGTCTTTTCATTCTTTGGTCCTTTCAAAGTGTTAAAGAAGGGTAAGCACCGCTCCGCCGATTTCGACATGAATCTCCGAAGCGCAGCAATTCTACCGGTCAATTGCTGAACGTCCTTAAAAGATTGGGGAGACTTCATGTCTAAAATGGCTTTAATCTTTTCCGGGTTAGCTTCGATCCCCCTTTTGCTGAGCAAATACCCCAGAAATTTACCCGAACCAAGGCCAAAGGTACACTTAGTCGGGTTCAGCCGAAGCTTGTACTTTCTAACTGTCTCAAAGCAGCTTTCCAAATCATCCAGGTGGTTCCGAACTCCCATGCTTTTGACAATCATGTCGTCCACATATACCTCCATGCTTCGACCTAATAACCTGACGAACACATAGTTCATCATTCTCTGATATGTAGCTCCCGCATTAAGCAATCCGAACGTCATTTTCTTGTAACGTATATTGCTCGGTGCGTAATGAACGCCGTCTTCGGCATGTCTTTCTTGTCCATGGAGATCTGATGATATCCATAGAAAGCATCCATAAAACTGAGCATGTCGAACCCTGAAGTGGCATCAATCAATTGGTCGATATGCGGAAGAGGGTAGAAATCTTTCGGACAGGCCTTATTCAGATCGGTGTAGTCTATACAAACCCGCCATTTACCATTCTGCTTCCGCACCAATACCACATTTGCTAACCACTCCGGATAATCAATTTCATAAATGAAATCCGCCTTTAGCAACTTGGCAATCTCATCGTCAATGATCTTTTGCCTATCAGGGGCGAAGATCCTTCTCTTCTGACGGATAGGTTTCTTAGAAGGGTCAATACACAGTTTATGAACTGCCACCGATTTATCAACTCCGGGCATGTCAGAAGGCTCCCATGCAAAGATGTCCGCATATACCCGAAGCAGCTCGATTAGATTAGTCCGAAATGGCTCCACCAGTCCCGAACCTATCTTGATCAGCCTATCACTCTTTCCAACAATCAATTCTACTTCTTCAGTCTCTTCGGCGGGCAACGCTAATGGTTCGGAATTTCCCTCAGTGAACGGCTCCACCTCTATAGCCATTGTTTGTTTCTGCTTGCTGACCCCAACCGTCGAGGATATCAGTGAATTCCGATAACATCTGCGTGCCATGTCCAGATCACCTTTTACCTCGCCGACCCCCTCCGAGGTCGGAAACTTAATCTTGAAGTGACCTATTGAGGTAACCGCCTGAAGAGCTGCCAAAGTGGGTCTACCCAAAAATGGCGTTGTTGTAGGCCGAATCTATCTGGACCACAAAGAATCTGACTATGACTTCCACCTGCCTCGGTGCCGCGCCAAAGATAACCGGTAGCTCCACGGTTCCGGCCACGCGAACAGGATCGTTGCTGAAGCCATACAACGGAGATTCCTGACCCACTTCCATCTTCGCTCCCCCCAGATCTAACCTGTTGTAAGCATGAGTAAACAATATGTCGACCGAAGATCCATTATCGATCATTATTCGTTTCATATCCATTGACCCGACCTGGGGCTGCTGTGATGGCTAGAGCCCCTTCATGGGGATCAATTGGTTCCGAGGGGTAATCTTCCTCGGTAAATGATATCACCGTATTGGGAAATGGGCGATCTCTAACCGGAGGCCGTTCCGAAACTGACAACACGGCATCCATCAGGCCCCTTCTCTTTTTCCCAACTTTCTTCCCGAACGACCCTCCAGTGATGACATCAACACAATTTCTTGGAGGGTTAGGTGGGGGTGGGGCTTCGAGACGCCTTTCTCGGTTTGACCCTCTTCGGCCCTCCGAAGTGGAATCCTGCCGTCCCACCACATACTGCACCAGCTCACCATTTTGGATTTTCTTTTCAATCAGATCCTTTAGATTATAGCAATCCTCGGTATCATGACCAGAAGTCTGATGATATTCACAATACCGGTTGGGGTTGCCCCGGTGGGATCGGGTTGCGGTCGGACACGATTCAAATGAGGGTTGATTCCTAATCTCTTCAAGAATCCTTGCCCGATCTCTAGTGAGAGGGCTATATACCTTATTCACATTCTTCTTCGGGAATGGCGGTCTGCCACCTCCTGAATTAGCCCCTCCCTGGCCATTTCCCGACCCAAATCCGCCATAGAAGTTGCCTTTCGGTTGGCCGCTGGGCCGAGGAGTGTAATTCCTATCTTTCGGTTTGGAATTATCCTCATTCCGGGCTTGAGGATTTAAGCTTTTGTAGGCTTCTTCTATGGTGATAAGTCCTTCAGCTCGACCATAGGTCTCGGCTAAATCTGTTGGTGGATTAAGAATGAGATCTTTCCACAAGTCTTTCGACCTCGTGGCATCCAGACCAGTCGTGAAGAACCCGACTGCTTGCTGCACATTCAAACTAGTCACGGTACCAGCCATATCGCGGAATCTCTTCACATACTCACCCAAGCTTTCACCCGATCTCTGTTTTACTTGAGTCAGAGCAGTGGTTAGCTTTCCTCTCTTCTTATTGCTCCCAAATCGCGCATGAAACTTATCACTTAGGTCTTGCCACGATCCAATAGAGTTCGGGGGGAGGGATGCCATCCATTCCCGTGCTGCAAGCTTCAGAGTAGTGACGAACATGTGGCACTTGGCAGCATCCGGATGATCATAATAATTCATCACTTGGTTATAGCCGTGAGTATGATCATAGGGATCGCCAGTACCATCATAAGAGTCTAGGGGAGGCATTTTCTTGGTCTTGTCTGCTTTGACCTGCTCGATCTCCCTAGTGAAAGGTGAATTTGTTACGTTCGGCAACTCCCTGGCCTGAACCACCGCGGCTAGTTTTTCTTCTAACTCAGCCAACCGTATAACAACGGGATCGGTTTCGCTTCTTCGGGGTGGCGACCGAGGCCTGCCACCCGAACCGGATCTCCCTCTTTCATCACTATTACCGTGTCGAGAACAGCTTATCCGCCTGTTCCGATCCGGAGTGTGGCTCCTAGGCCTGCTTCGGTCCTGTGAGCGGCTTCTGTGCCTTCTGCGATCAGGGGAGCGGCTCTGACGCCGGCTCTTCAGGCGCGAAGGGCTTTGATGCCTGCTACGGATTGGGGAGCGACTATCTCGCCTGCTCTCATTCTCCGAGCGGCTCTGACGCCTGCTCCGAACTGGGGAGCGGCTCTGACGCCTGCTCCGAACTGGGGAGCGGCTCTGACGCCTGCTCCGAACTGGTTCGGAACCATCCGAACGATTAGTCCTGGACTGGTTCCTGTCAGTGTTCTGTCGGCCAGGGGGTCGGCTTGATGAAACCTCCTCCTGTCCTTCCAGCCTGGCCAAATGCTCAGCTATTTCTCGCTGCTGTTGGCGTAAGGCCTCCATTACTTCCTGATCTTTTGCCCTTCGTTGGGTCAGGATCCATTGCCGTTTATCCCCATGATCGGCATTACTGCCTGAATGAACAAGGGTTCGAGCTGGGTTGGCAGTCATACGAGCCGAAGGTTCTGGTGTCTGCTGGTTTGTGTGAAACAGACGACGACGAACCGGGGCGGATTGGACTTGCATAGGCACCCTAGTCCGGCCCCTCGGCCCCAACCTCTCCCTAGCCGACGACCTAAGTCGGTCAAGGACCGACCTACGAGTTGGCGTATGGGAACCAGCAGATCCTTCCCCTCCGTTATGGGCTGTATTCACCATATCTGTTTTCTCGTTTTAACAGTGACTGTGAACTAACACCAATGCCCTCCTTCTAGCGCCAATGTTAACGCCAAGATTCGTCTGCACACTTCAGTCACTAAAAATGCGCTAATCCTGCACAATAACGATACCACACTCAGAGTTCCGGGTGGTTTTGCCACCGGGGGATAGCTCAGGCGTGAGAATTAGTACAGGCTGTATCAAGGTTTTGATAACAATGGAGGTTTGCAATTTAGTGTTTAGTTTTGCATTACCCTTGAATCCGAGAGGGAAGCCTTGTATATATACCTCCTTATGTCATCATCACGCCTGGTCCCACTTGACAGAATAAAGCATATATCTCCATCAACCAAATCATAATAAATGCTCCAGTCAATATATAAGTCAACCCAGTTAGAAAGTAGTTTCCTTAACTGAGTCACTTTATTCCAACTAAATCCCAAATGGGTTCGGGTCCTCCACACCGGGTCGGGTATCCCGAACCCATAACCCAACACGGTACATATTATTTATTGTTTTTCAATTCAATGCATCATTTCATATTTATGTACTTATGAGGTTCCTTTTATTTTAGGTACAATTGATACCGTTGATTTTGCGAATGGATAACTCGTTGGGTGGTTGGCGTCGTACTCCCCCAAAGGTCCATGTAGCAAAAGGTCGGCCCATGTAGGAGAATACATATGATTGCGGCGTCTTCGTTTGCAAATACGTCGACTACCTTGTACGGGGCAACCTTGACCTAACGTCTTTAACATGGTCAGTTGAGGATGTATCCGTGTTTAGGAATAGGATAACATATGACTTGTTCAAATGTAAGGCTAGAGATATTCCTAGGGCATAAATCATTTAGATGTTCATACGTATGGTCAATGTAAACCAATTAGTTTTTAATTGTAAAGGATGGTATTATAATTTCAATCAAAGCCAGTTATTTCAATTCAATGTATGTTATTTTAATCTCAATAGATGATGGTATAATTTATGTTATGAGTTTGGTGATGTTGGTATTATTGGTTTATTCAAAGCTTGTTGATGTTAGGATATTGTTAGTATTATTGTTTAAAACTTTGGTATTGAATAGGTATGGGTTGTATTGAACAATATGGGGTAAGGCCAACTCCCTATATTTTAACCGCAGGTAGGATCTGCGGCCAGGCCTGATCCCCATATGCCCTGTAGACTAAATTTTTTTTCCTTTTTTAATGGGGGAGGGGTTGAATCTAAGACCCCTTGCTTAGCATGAGCCTAGTACACTAACAAAATTCAAAAAAAAAATCCTCTTTTAATGAGGGAGGGGTTGAACCTAGGACCTCTTACTTAGGAAGGGCCAAGTACACTAATAAAATTCAAAAAACAAATTCCTCTTTTAACGGGGGAAGGGTTGAACCTAGGATCTCTTACTTAGCAAGGGCCTAATATGCTAACAAAATTAAAAAAAATTCCTCTTTTAATGGGGGAAGGGTTGAACCTAAAACTTCTTGCTCAGTAAGGGCCAAGTACACTAACAAAATTCAAAAAACAAATTCCTCTTTTAATGGGGGAGGGGTTGAACCTAGGACCTCTTGCTTAGCAAGGGCCTAATACACTAACAAAATTCAAAAAAAAATCCTCTTTTAATGGGTGAGAGGTTGAACCTAGGACCTCTTACTTAGGAAAGGCCAAGTACACTAACAAAATTCTAAAACAAAATTCCTCTTTTAACGGGGGAAAGGTTGAACCTAGGACCTCTTACTTAGCAAGGGCCTAATACACTAACAAAATTAAAAAAAAAATTCTCTTTTAATGGGGGAAGGGTTGAACCTAAAACTTCTTGCTCAGTAAGGGCCAAGTACACTAACAAAATTCAAAAAAAAAATTCCTCTTTTAATGGGGGAGGGGTTGAACCTAGGACCTCTTGCCTAGCAAGGGCCTAATACACTAACAAAATTCAAAAAAAAATCCTCTTTTAATGGGGGAGAGGTTGAACCTAGAAACTCTTGCTTAGCAAGTGCCTAGTACACTAACAAAATTCAAAAAAACAAAATTTCCTCTTTTAATAGGGGAGAGGTTGGACCTATGACCTCTTGCTTATCAAGGACAAAAAAAATTTCCTCTTTTAATGGGGTAAGGATTGAACCTAAGACCTCTTTCTTAGCAAGGGCTTAGTACACTAACAAAATTAAAAAAAAAATTCCTCTTTTAATGGAGGAGGGGTTAAATATAGGACCTCTTGCTTAGCAAGGGCCTAGCATACTAACAAAATTCAAAAAAATAATTCTTTTTTAATGGGGGAGGGGTTGAACCTTAGACCTCTTACTTAGCAAGGACCTAGTACACTAACAAAATTTTTAAAAAAAATCTCTTTTAATAGGGGAAGGGTTGAATTTTAGACCTCTTGCTTAGCAAGGACCTAGTACACTAACAAAATTCATGATATAAAATTTGAAACAATAAACACTTTTATTAGACTTGACAATACAATAGGGTCGTCATGGTTTAGGTTCGGGAATTCCTAACACTCTATAATGATTGCACTTGTTATGGTTGGTTTCGAATCCACATATAGCACATTTTCGGTGAGTCTTACTACCCACTATTTTTTCAATAACACTTTTGAATCTCGATTATTTTTTTCAGCCCTTTGTTTAAGAAGCAATTGGTGGCAAGAATTCTTGTTCTTCCTTTTCTCCCTCTTGTTCTTCATCATCATCCTCCAATTCCATCTCCTAAGGTGCATATCTGTTCGCGTGGTCAATATCATCGTCTGGTACATCGGTAGTATTCTCATCCAAGTCATATTGATTAATAAGGGCTTTTCCTCGTGCATTTAGTTCTAGTATAGTCTTGTAACCTCGGACTGAGAAAGCAGTTTTAGTAGCTACCTCTTGATAATCACTCATCAAATGATTGTATCGCATTGATTTTTATCAAAGTCAGCACTCATTGGAGAAACTATTTCTTCTTCACCATTACTCCTGTTAGCATCTCTTGTCCACCGAGGAACGATCATGTCATCAGGCATTTTTGAAATACTCTTGAAGCTCAAAAATCTCAGAATGTGCTTGCAAATCTAACCAGAATGTGAAAATATTTGGCAAGTACATGTTATCGACCCTAGTTGATGATTGTTGATAACTTGCCAATATCTCCGACTATCTTCCATTGCATCTGCCCTGTACACTACATAAACCTTTGTATCAATAAAGTACAGCTCACTAACTTTGTTGATGTTGTACTTTGGAGAATCCACTAGCTCTCTTTGAAAACATCTGAACATATCTTTTGTATAACATTCTGTAGCATGTACTTCCAAAGATGATCCACATAACAAACTATGCTTTCGATGTTTTATTACGTAGTCGACCTTTCTCTCTCTCATGAATTATTTCTCAATAGCCTTCTGACTCTTGACTACAAATTATTTCATGCCCGTTGAAACATGCACATATTTATCAAAAAAATGATTTATACTTTCACTTCTTCCGGTGGTTGTCATTCCCGCGGCAAAATACCTCTTTGTGTATGCAGATATCCATTTCTCCTTCACATCATACAAACTAATGAGTCATTCATTTGATACAAATCATAATCCTTCATCAGTATTTCCCAACGCTCTTCAAACTTGTCGATGGAGAATGAATTATACACATAATTGTTAAAATCATCTTTGAATGATGGGTGTTTCGCATAAACATAATGCAATTTCTCTAGGAATTTATTGTTAATATGCCAAGAACACAGTACATGATGAGTGGATGGGAGCACCCTAGCAATAGTATTGTTCATTGCTTTATCTTGGTCAATTATGATGGTTACAGGAGACTTGTAGTCCATGGCTTCAAGCCACATCTCTAAGACCTAAACAAAAATGTCTTATGTCTCATCCCTTAACAATACAAATCCAAATAAAATAGAGTGATAATGGTGATTAACCCCGGTAAATGGAATAAACGGCATATTATACCTATTTATCTTATAGGTACTGTCAAATGTAACCACGTCACCGAAACATTGATACATAAATCTTGATCAGGCTTCTACCCACAAAATACAAGCTATGCGATTGTCTTCGCCTAGTTTGACACGAAAAAAGAATTTACTCGCACTGCCAGATTCAATTTTTTTTTAAGTAAGTGACTGCCATCATTTTCATCTTCCGAGTCACACCTTAAATCCCTAATTACATTACGAACATCCATGTCACTAAAACTTACGTTCTGCATCCCTCCACCCATTGTGCTCAAAACGTTCATCATCCTACTAGGTCCAAAACCTGCCTTATTTAAGGTGTCAATTAATTGTCTTGCTACCGGCATAATATTTCTATGTGTCTCAATCAAATCTACTTTGGTAGGTGTCACTAAATGATGATTGTGATCCAACTCAACAGTCGAAATACGCCAATTATTTTCTTTTTTATTGTGAACAACATACATTCTAGTTTTGCATAATGTTCTTCCTATCGAGTCTCTTTGTCTTCTTATTTTATCGTTATCACATTCATCATCTACTGAACTCTTTACAGTAGTTGGTCTATTAGCTTTTTTACATACATATAACCTAGACGACAAATCATTATTGCGAGCATGTTTACGACTCATAATCTCAAATCCATTTTTGTGTGCATAGGATCTATATAAATTTCCAGCTTCTTCCAACTTAGAGAACAATTGATCAACATAAGGGACCATTACCTCTTTACTACTACTTTCAGTACCATCATTAACATACTCAGATGCATTTATACGATCTAAACTAGTAAGAGATTCAGAAGAACTAGATAAAAATATCTTTGTAGCAAGCATGAAAGCCATTGATGAATACTTACCAAAATTACTTGCATGAACAGCTGATTTCTTCAAATCTCAGTAAAGTAACTTCTCTCCAAAGCTTAATTCTGCAGCTGTTTACCAAATGGATGTGTATGGAGTAAAATGTTAGCAATGATGTATGTCCTAAAAAGCTGAGGATAGAGATCAAATCTGAACATAACTTGACTGGCCGCAAATCCTACTTGTGGTCAGTCAAAACGGCGTCGTTTTGATGAATTTTAAATCCTTTTCACCCTGGCCGCACCTCCTTCTTGTGGCCAGTCAAAACGTTGTAGGAGGTGCAGCCGACCCTGGCCAATTTAAATCTCAGCCATTCATTCATTGCATGGACGGTGTAAGATATGTTAGCTGGAATAATGACCCTAGCTAACATATATAAATATGTGTGTGTGTGTGTGTCACAGCTTAGTTAAAAGAATGTCTGTATATATATGGGAAAGAATTTAAGTTATGTCTTCGTAAAATTTAATTTTAAACCATAGTATCGAAGGATGATCTTACCAAAATTTTATAACAAATTTAACCGTAAAGATGGAAATTAACACTTATATTGGTGATCTTCATTTTGCTAAATATCCTATTAAGGTCTCATTATATTATATATGCTATATAATATTCTCTCTGTCGTAAAATATAAAATTATTATTAATTTAATATTTTAAATATATGTTATGTGTAATAAATGCATGCATGGAAACCGGAGGGAAAAAAAGGAAAAAGTAAATAAAACATGTCTCCTTAATTAATTAGGATTTGTTTATAATTAATACATAGAAGGATTAAACAATTAATTCATTAATTGTTGTTATTTGTTTGTTTACAGAGGATAGAAATGCCAGATAATTTCATAGTTATATATTTGTTGAATTGCCAAATGAATGAATGTATGCTGAATAGTACTTTTGTAATAATTAACATGGTGAGGAGGTTAGCAACTACATTCAAGAAATTGGTTCCCCCAGAATGGAAGGAAAGAGAAGAGAATCGTTGGGTTAACCGAAGAACCACTGCTAACAATGTAGCCAACGTCGAGGCGAACCAGGAAAACACTACCGATGGGGATGATATGAAACAAAATCATGAAAATGAAAACCCCGCCAAACGTCAAAAAACTGACGACGAATCGGGGCAAAATGTGCAGCAGCGGCAGGAGGAGGAGGAGGTTGTTATCAAAACTATTAGTCCTGAAGATGCAGATGAGGATACCAAAAAGGAAAAGGAACATTTTGCAGCGCAAACAAAATCGTCTGACGACAACATTAACGTTTCAAGATCACCACCGCTAGTTTACTCGCCGCCCCCTTCGCCATCTTATTCTCCTGTTTATGTTCCATTCTCTCCAACAGAATTAGGGGGAGGAGGCTATGCCCCTATAGCTCCCAGTTTGATGATGAATTTGCCGTCGTCTCCAGACTATGGCCCCGCCTCGCCTACTCCACTGCAAAACAGCCCAAGTTCTCCTGCTACTCACGCCGCTTCGCCTTGATGATGAATGTGGATGCGGCCAGGAATTAATAAGACCATGAGTTGTTATGGTTATGTTTGTGTTCATTTGTGTGAAGAATGCGGTGTTTACAATTACTGTTATTTGTTTTACTATTCTAGAACTTTTTGATATTGTAATTGTTTTACAATTACTTTATTTGCAGACTGTTTGTTCCAAATTTATTTTGGAGATGCAAGAACGGTAATAAGGATTGTTATTTATAACAATACATTTCTATTAGTATTAATTAAACAACCATTGGTTTGTTCTTGTTCAAGGCTTGATTTGTCTTTTATGGAGGAAGTTTTATATATATATATATATATATATATATATATATATAGAGAGAGAGAGAGAGAGAGAGTGTGTGTGTGTGTGTTACTTATTTGCAATATAGTGAGTTCTATATTAATTGTAACCTCGCTCTAGTTTCTCTAATGGCATGTTTTAAACTTGTTCGTGCGGGAAGGCAAGTAATTTTTGGGGTTTATGGTATTAATATGGCCAATACGTGCCTCATTTCCTTGTTAATGTTTTAGTATCTTCTTGAATTGATATTCTATGGTTGTGCAACTCAGTAGAATGGTTTTGCTCCTCTTTTTCTTTTTTCTGTTAGTTCTTTGTTAGTCAGTCGATTTTTGCCTTTTAAAAAATTGTCAAACTTCATAGTTATTTATCGATATATGGATAATCTCCCCTTGATCAAAGAGGAATAGATCTCTACGAAAACATGATATAATTAAGATTTTATAAATATGATAATTTTTATATTTGCCCTTAAATTAAATTAATAGGTAAAGTGTATAAATAAGCTAGCCTTCATGTCGCTATTGCGTGCAGTTTTCATATACAATATACAATCAGTTTTTCACTTAATTTTTTTGCCCTTTTTCTCATATATATATATATATTCTGATGGATCACTTCACATAATTAAAGAAATGAATTGTAATCTTAGGGACAATGTGAGTGAGTAGATCAGACGCTCCGTGCAATGATCAGCTTTCAATTTGGTCAAAGGCAGTTTTAAAGTTTTCTTATTGTACCATGGTGGAGAAATTTATTTTGGGGGCCCATCCAAAATGTCTGGATTTGTCGGATTATATATTTATGTTTGAGTTTTAATAAAAATTTATTTACTGATAATAAATCTCATCTGAATCCAAGCTAGTATGGTAAATTATCCTTTCAATAAATGTTATCCTTGCTCTTTTTCTCAACATTATTACGTACTCCCTCGTTTCCGTTTTTTTTTTGTGTGCGTTTGGGGGGGGGGGGGGGGGGGGGTTAAGATGTTTATTTTAGGAGAATTAACGAGGGATTATGGAGAAAATGAAAATTTATATGGTGTGCTCATAAAATTGAACATATTAAGAGTAATCGAGAGAAAGAGGAAGAGTAATGGGTAAAAATAGAATTTTATAGCAAAATTAATTACTTATCATTGTTATTAATGAGATTTCTTAATATGTAAGATTATATTTTAAACGACTTATACAATGGAAAGGATGAGTACCATTTAATCTAAAATTAACTATTTTCTTCATTCCAAGATTAGATACATTTTTTTCGTTTACATTTCTAAAAAGACACCTTTTAAGCAAACTTTTATCTTTTTAATTTATATCTAATACTAGTGATGGCAAGATGATACATAACTAATAATATAAAAATAATTTTAAAACTAACAAAAAAAAAATAAATGTCTAATTTTAGAACGTAGCGGTATAAAATTGTTTGCTTTTGTGACAGTGTGGTTGCATCTTCCAAAGATGAGATTTCGTTGCTTCTCTGGAACTTGTGTCATTAATAAAGCTTTGTGCCATATGCAAAGGAAGAAGACTAGATTATTTTGCTCTATTTATTAAAGTTTTTCAACTGCATGTCACTTTTGTAGGATGAAACGAATCACAATCTATATTCTTGGCAGTAATGAATATTTTCCTGCGGTATCAAATTTGATACTTACATCATAATGTAGGACTTTTTATACAATTTTAATGTCAAATGAAATAACCTTTACATGATTGCCCGGGGGGCTTTGCTTTGGTAATCGCAACTTGTGTAGAAAAATCTCGTTTACAACAACACTTCCGCTTCGGTTTGTGCATGAAAATCCATACCTACAAGGGGCACACAAACAGACCGGCTCAACTTCCTCTTATATAAAGCATGCACAGAGTGCACTAGAATAGCTTAACAGCCGCTATGATCAACAACACAACAGTACATCCCATTGCCTGCACAAATCAATCGCCCTGTTACGATATATATATATACTAGTCTTAATGCTATAACACGCCAGAAGGGGGAAACAAAAGTATAGCTTTCGTAAAGAATAAAAAGCTGTATAAGCTGAGAGCTACTACTACTTACGGCAATCGCAGAAGCAGCAAGGCCAGCTCGCTCTCTAGGGTCTTTGCGGTAGTAGTTTCCGAGATACAGAATTGCGGCATAATACCACATCAATGGGAATGTAAACCCCAAGAGAAAACTGAAAGAGAATTAAAACCATGAGGCTTTGGATCTTAGAACAGAGGGAGCAGAAGGAATTAACATTACTTACGAGAACCATCCAATTCCACAGCCAAAGCAAGGAAGTGGTTTGTCATAAATTCCTTGTTGAAAGTCATCTGCATCTCTTACTAGTGTATACCTGCCTTTTTCTCGGTCTTCAGTATCTAATGTTTGCCCTGTCATCACCACAATATCTTTTAACTTGTCTGAGCACTTACTTCATAAAGTGATGCATTTGAATTGGCACAAAGAACATAATAGAATTATGCCAAATAGGACATACAACCAATCTATGGTACGGATGACTGGTCCGTTAAAATCTTTATTATGGTAAAAGCCAATAAGAAATAACTTTTCATTAATTCAATAATAAATGGGCATTATCAACATGTACACAATCTAGGTGCATACATCATTTTCCAAAATATGGAAGATCTGATTAAATCCAGAAGAGGTATGAGTAGTTTAATTGTTAAGCAAATGAAATACAATTAGCAATGAGATAGGTCTGTACTAGGATGGTTTTTTAACATAAGGCCCTAAGGGGTTCCATTCTGCAAAAATTAAAGAAATCCAGCTGAAAATGAGAGAAAGTTTGACAGACCAAAGAACTTTGATTAAAAACAGAGATCATCATATGATATTAATCAACTTGTGATGCAACAAAGCAATTTGAACATGGCCATTTATCAAGCTCCCATAAAGAGAAGATGAGTGAAAGTGAAACAATTAATTTGGCATGATATTAGTAAATAGACACAATGTGTCTCTCAGTCATGCAACTACTTGCTATAAAGTTCAATTGCAGTTCCCATGCAGTATGAGCTAAACAACTACTTAACCCGTATCTATTACACCTAAGTAGAATTACTACCTTTAAACATTGAATAGTAGCGAGCTGATGGCCTCAAAAGATCAAGGTGCTTATCCGAGGTCGATTTTACCAATTCAAGGCCCTTCCTCAAAGCCTCTCCCTCCTCAAGTGAAGCACCTGTGACAACAGAAGGTCCCAATTTACAGTCATCAGAAGGCTATAGCTATTTCTTGAATTTTTATATTTTAGTTATTTTTTATGTTTCTCAATAGTCTAGTCTACATGACCCAACTTATATTCTAATGACAACCAAGAGGTAACATTAGGAGTATGAAATGCATAATCGGCATAGCTGAGTATAGGAACATGACTCACTGAGAACATTCTTTGGACAATCCTCACAAGTTTGCAGTTTGTTAAAGTAAACCTTGGTGCATTACTGCATTACCGTTTAGTGGACTACTGACCATCAGAGAGTGGATTTGCTATCAACTGTGTTCAAACAATGAGCAGAACAGATCTATAACAAAATGCAAGGTCTTACTTTCTGGTCTGATTGGTTGATTTAATAGAATAAATAAATTGTTGAGCATTCTTAGGTAGCCAGGATATCTAAACAAGGATGGAAGATTAAATATCTATTCGCTCCATCTTAAACTATTTTGTGGTTCTCTCTAGCTTCGTGCTCAAACGAACAGGAATGGATATTTCCAGCTAGAGATATGTAGATCTGTGAGGTTTATCATAATTAATTTTTCCCTGCCCTCTCCAGTTTTCATGCTTCTTATACATGCATTAGAGAAGGTTTTGAAACAACTTGATGATATTTTAACAGATTAAACATAAGAACTGAGAAGGAAGAAGGAAGAAGAAGAATAAAGAAGGAAAGTTTTCAAACAACATGGGAAATTTTAATTTCTAGTCTAAGGATGAAGCTATTGAGCTATTGAGGTGAAATGGAGCACGTGAAAATTCAAGTTGATTACTCTGATCCATGTGTACAAGTCTAGAGCTGATAAGTCCAGTGGGCTGAGGTCCTCAGTTATGCCGCAACCATTCCAACTACCTGTTTCACATTTATTAAAAAAAAATTCAAATTTAAGATTTTCCTAGCAATTTTTGGCTTGAGATTTCACTTACCCAATTTGGGCACTATAAAACAAGTGCAAAAAGAAATAAAGAAAAAGTACTAAGTATAATTTAGAACTAGCGCAGTATGGAGGTTGAAGGCCTATCAATTCTCTGCTAATTAGGAATTATTCTGCACATACTAACCACGTCCTAGGGCATACCCATTAACACATCAGGGGTTTAAGGTGTAAACAAGAATTTATACAAAGAGCCACTGACTGCAAAAACTCTGACTAGTGTCATTAAATATACATGCCACAGGAGGTCAAGCAAAAACTACATCTCAAACCCAAAAAAAGAAATACTCTTTTGCTTCACAAGGAGGCACTCTTTTTCCTTTTTGGCTACCGAGGAACTCAATCATGCACGACAAGAGGCACAGTTACATAAGCTTAGCTGATGTTATAAAACATTAATATGACCATTTAAACCTCAATATGCAGTCGTAAATTGAGTGACCTAGGGTTCACTCAGAAGCACTCCACTTGATGGAGAATGAGAAGTTCAAATTTGGTAACAAACACAAGAGGGGTACGGATTCTTCTATTTCAGAGGCCTATTACAAGTTGCAACAAATTAATTATAATTAATTAACAAAAAAATATATACTACAATCCAGTCAAAATATATACAACTATGCTCTAACTATCATAGAGGAATCCATTCATTGAAGAGTGAAAAGTGAAAATTATGAATGAGTGAACATTATTATACCCCTGTCCGGGACCCTGTATCTCGTACAAACACTCAAACTGGAAACTGAAATTCATCCACAATCTAGCAAGTATCCAATAATTCACCCAAAAAAAGCTAAAATAAGAACAGATACAGGAATTATAAACTCAAATGCAGTCCATCCCGATACCCAATTAAAACTCCACAATTAATTTGGCAAAATATAAACTGCAAATAATAATTAGGAGTATAATTGTCAAAATACAGATGTACACACAAACAAAAAGATATATACACTATAAAATTGATATAAAAATTGGCAGAGTTCTAAACTGAACTTTACCTCGTAGATGAATAGGGACTACTTGAAATTGGGGTATCAGATCAGAAGTCTAGAGAGAGAAAGAGATAGTTTTTAAGGAGACGTGAAAGGGGTCTACACTACCCAAAATTTCAGAGTAGTTAATGACAAACGACGCTTCTTCTCAATTTTTCATAATCATAACAAGTTTAATAAGCCGTGTAAATTATGAATAAATTTTTATAAATTTTAAGTTTTTTATAAATTTTAAATATTATATATTGAACTATAATATTTATAATATTAATTTGTTTAATTTTAAATTAAGTTATTACAATACATCACTTTATTCGGAATAAATATAAGAGAAAAAAAATATAATTCATTTGATTTATGAATTTGAAAATTTATCGTAAATTTATAAATTCGAGATGTTATTTATAAATTTGATATTTTTTTTATTATATTTTGATATTAGTATTTGATTGGTTGATATTGATTGATAATCAACTAAACTGAATGCTCCGCAAACTTGACTTGTCTCGCATGTCACATTTTTCTACACTTTGGTTTTCATTAGCCTAATAATTCAATTTAATTAAAAGTATTATTATTAATACAAGTTTTACTAATTTATATTTTAAAATTAAGAATTAAAGATCATGTCACTTTAATTCTCTTTTCAAAATAAAAGGAACTCATCTTGAGATATTGGGAAAAAAATATCTCAAGACTCAAAAGGTACCAATTCAATTGAAATAATAAGAGTCATGCTATGTAAAGTTTTTAATATATAAGATTAGATAAGATTATAAAATAGTCCATCACATTATAAATTTGATTACAAGAGTTATTCTAATAGTTATTTATGTAACTGGCAATAAAAGAGTCGATACATAAAATCGCAAAATATATTATTTTTTAAATAATAATAAAATAAATAGGGCAAAATGTGGTTACTGAATTTAAACTCATACCGGAAATTATAATAATCAAATCCCAAAAAATGAAAGAGATTAGAAATGAGGAAAAGTAAATATGAAAAAAAATAAAAACAAACTGAAGATTTGATTGATAAAATGACTCTCTAGTGTAGAAACTTTCAGCTGAGACATATACTTGTCAACTACCACCGTCTCCCTGCCGAATTTTTATTAGGAGGTCCAGGTCTTTCAATTGAGAAAATGACCTTTCTATACATTTTTAACACGTGTACAATAATTATTTTTTTAACCAATAGCCCATAACATGTTGGAGCTAATTTGTATTAATTATGTATGGTCATTACACGTGTCGAAAATGTATAGGAAGGTCCTAGAAAGACCAGGACCTCCTAATAAAAATTCCTGTCAGGGCCTCTAAACAATTTTGAGTAGCCAAACTTTGTTGAAATCTAACATTGAGTATCCAAATTAGTAATTGTGTTGAAATATAATTTTGAATTATTTTTCACAATATTTTCTAAGCTTGTCTGATGTTGAAGTTTCCAATTTGTCAAATTGATAAAAGCAAACGTTATACGATTGGAGAGAGACACTGATGAGCCAACATCCCAACAACTATGACATCCTCTATTTAAATTGAGCCCATGTGATTCATTTCTTAACAAAAATAAAATAAAATAAAATGGGTGTCTTAAATTTTTGAATTTTATTATATATTATGATAAATTTATACTGAATTATAATTGTGAAACTTATTAATACATAGAATTAATAAGAATTATAGAAAAACTTTACTTATTACATATCTCTTTAAAAAAATTATCATTAATAATTATCTAACATAACTGATAATAAAATAATGGATACAAATGCTCATAACATATATCATTTTTCTAAGTTGTTTGTAGTTGAAGGCATCAATCAATCACATAGAACAATTTAAGTCCGTGATCCCATTAATAAATTGAAAGTCCTACTACTTAGCCAAAATATATCAAAATATTGATATTTTTCTAAATTTGCACATTAATTACTACATATGTTTCATAAAATAGTCTTATTTATAAAATTTATAAATTTTAAATATATATTTTGACTCTATATTTCACCCTTGAATTTAATGATTGTTTAGTTTAGTACTCCCTCCGTCTCAAGATAAATTTTTTTATTATTATTTTAAGTAGTCCAAGTTAAATGTCTACTTACTTTAAATAATCTATTTTTTATAATAATTTGTCTATAACACCCTTAATATTAATTGTTATATTTCTATTCACTATGCATATTTATGGAACATCACTAATCATGTGTAGAAAACTATGCAAGTAAATGATAATTTAAATATGGACAATTTTGTCATTTTATCCTCTTTCTTAATATGTGTAAAAAATCAATCAGAAATTTTATCCCGGAACGGAGAAAGTAATACTGACGTGATAATAAAATTTTATAATTAAACTTGAAAATATATTTTTTAGTACTATTATCGATAAAAGTGAGAATGTTTTTGTAAACAAAAAAATAATAAACAATTAGACTCTTATTGCAGGTTGGAAGGAGTACTTTGTATTTTTTATTTTTGAATTTTTATAACTTGGTCCTCATTCACCTACAAACCGATTAACCTTTTCATGCTCTTTTAAATAAGAAAATCAAAACTTTTATCAATAATTAAGGAGAGAGTCAAGTGCATACCGCCAACTCCAGTTGATTTGACCCAAAGAAAATTAGAAAAGAAAGTGCAGTTGACTTTGACCAATAAATTATACATCTAGTATTGTATGGGCTTTATGTTTTCATTTCTACGCATTTTCTTATTTAAGTTCCATTGGCTTTTTACAAATGCAAGCGAATAAGAAAAGTCTTGTATTTTTATTAATTTTCTCATACAATCAACTACTATTAAAGTTTGCATAAGATGTATATTTTTTTCTAACAATAAATTTTAGTCCTTAAAATTTTGTATTAAATATAATAGCTAACACATAAAGAAGAATATATTTGTGACTCTAATGTTAACTTTATTATAATTTTAAAATAATTAAGAAAAAATAAATACGTTTTTTTATAAGATAAGGAGATACTGTAATTAATATTCTCTCTGTTTGTTAATGATGTCTTATTAGTCTGATTATTATGATTGAGACCATGTAACCATTAGGTTGTAACCATTAGGTTGTAAATTCACGTTTATATTTAAAAATATTTCAATTTAATTTTCAAAAATAATAATTATCTTATAATTTAAAATAGAGAAGGGTTAAATACACTTATGTCCCTTAAAGTATGACTCTTTTTACACTTGTGACCTTAATGTTTAAAACCTTACATTAACATACTCCAAGTACACTTAAGTAAACAAAAGTGACCCTGAATCCATTTCCGGTAAAAAAAAACCGCTTGTGTGCTAACGTGTCATCGAGAAAGTTATATTTTTATAATTGTCAACGTATTTTACTGTATTTTATCATTTAAAAAAATTAATACATGTATATACTTATTAACTTCATATACTTATATTAAATCCGTATAATTTAATTATAAAATTATAAAAAAAGAATATATTAACAAAAAAAAAAATTAACCACAAAAATTATACCCAAATTGATAAAATATTTGGGACTCTCTAACCTAGATTCTTCATTCATCCTCAATTAATACAAACAATCAAATCCAAAATCCAAAATTATAAAACAAATACTAGCAGCTAAAAATATCCATAGCAAGCGACAATTTATCTCTGTTCTCTATGGATTACAAAACAATCAAACCCAAAATCTAAAATTACAAAACAAAATTCTCTTTGTTCTTATGGATTCTGATTTTGGGCCTCTTTCCTCACAACATCGAGCACATAATCAATCAACTCAGCTCTGTCGGTGTAATGGCCCTTAGCCCAGTTGTTCTCAGCACCAGATTGGCCAAAGACGTAGTTGTACGGACGGAAGATCTGACCATAAGGACTAGATCAAAGACTGTCCATGGTTTCCAGGCTCTAAGATCCATGAACACAGCCCTAGGTACATACCTCTGAGAACTTGCCTCATTGTAATACACATTGATTCGCTCAAGTTGAAGGTCCGAATCACCTTGGTATTTTTCGGTGGAATTGATGTTCTGTTAGGCACAAACGACCTCCTAGAACTTGGCACCGATTTGGTTGTCGCATATATCCTTGAATGTGAAGAATCTCACGCATTTTGGATCTGGATCTGGTATTGAGGATTAAGAACAGAGAGGGATTTGAGAATTTTATAGAGAGAAAGATCGAATGAGAGAGAAATGAAATAATTTGTTACTTGATGAAATAAAATTTAGAGAGTCCCAAATGTTTCTAATTTGTTTTTATAATATTAAATTGTATTTATAATTTTATAATCAAATTATACGGATTTAATAAGTATATACCTGTATTAATTTTTTTTAATGATAAAATACACTAAAATACATTAAAAATTATAAAAATACGACTTTTCTGGTAACACATTAGTACGCAGGCAATTTTTTGGGTCGGAAATGGATTTAGTGTCACTTTTTTTTACTTAAGTGTATTTGGAGTAGGCTAATGTAAGGTTTTAAACATTATGGTCACAAGTGTAAAATGAGTCACACTTCGAGGGACATATGTGTATTTAACCCAATAGAGAAAGTACTATATAAGAGTTGTTATTTTTTCAAACTTCTGACCTTTTTTGAATTATGGTGAGAACCAAGAACGATGATTGGCGATGAATGTTATGTATTATTTGACTTTAAATTTAAAAGGTTTCGGTGAAAATTAGAATACTTATTGTAATTAATATTTTGATAAATTTTAATCACTTCACACTAATTTTTATACTTATTTGTTTTAAACATTTATAATAAGGAGTTTTGTAAATTACAATTACGAAATTTATTAATACATAAAATTGGTATGAATTATAAGAAGATCTTACTTATTACATTTCTCTCCAAAAAAATTACCGCCAATACTATATACATAACTAACAATTAAAAATTCGATGTAAACATTCTTAACATATATTATTTCCATTCCATAATAATTGACATTTTAGAAGAAAATTTGTTCTAATTTATTTGTCGTTTATAATTTTTTAGGAGAATAAATTATTTATTTTCTTATATCATTCCTAACTTCTCTCATTATCTCAAGAAATTTTTTCTCTTATATTTGTAATTTTTAACTTTTCATAAAAGAGTAGTGATGAAATTTCATATAAATTTTAATTATTAAATAATAATATTAAATAATTTTCTTAATTTATGTGAACAAAATTAAAACAATTATTATTATAAAATAGACATACTATTATTTTTTTTATAGGGGTAATAAGTAACGATTTTGTAGACATGTGGATTCAAGGTAGCACCATGTGATTGAGCGTCGGCAGCAGGGTCATTAATACTCCTCCCCAAAATTTCTAATTCCGTCACGATTATCATCTGCGCATTAATGCACATGTGTGCCCCACCTCACACCAAATGCTCATCAATAATCGAACTAAAATATACCAAATATAATACTAATAAGTTATGTATAATTTAATAAATTAATGTCAACTTCACTTGAATTAGATCTCAATTAAAGTGAATGGATAGGAAAACAACCATCCTAGATAATCCCCATGGCAATGCTTGTTGAGTTTTTTTCTTAAAGTTCATGATTTTATTTAGTCATGATCTTTGATAGTTTTAATTAATTTGATATGTAGAACTTGAAAACCCCCATGTGTACTTTCTAAAGAACAAGAGTGCTTGATATTCTATGTTAATTATAGAGAGATATTCTATAGTAAAATTGGCATATTGGTTATATTATAAATGTAAGGGGGTGTTTGATAAAAATTAAATGAATCTGAATCTGAATTTGAATGAGCTGAATCTGAATCTGAATGAAAAAAGCTGTTTGATAATTGACATGTCTGAAACATCTGAATGACAAAATTTTATTATTTTACCCCTCTAAAAAAATTTAAAATTGTTGTAAATTTATTTAATATTACTTAATATAATAGTTAATATTTTTTTAATTTTTTAATATTTTTTTTACTCATTCAACTGCTCATTCAGTCATTCAGCTAAAAAAATCTGACTTAGCCATTCAGCTCAATCATCTGACCGATTCAGCCATTCAGACCAAAACAAACTTACTAATCGATTCAATCATTCAACCATTCAGCTCCATTAAGTTCTAAACAAACACTCCATAAGTCTCACATTGAGTATTTTAACTATGTTATAGATGGGCCTACAAGTATTAGAGTGCTTCTACACGGACCGGCCAATTTGACATGAAAATTGGACCGGTCCATGTAAATATCCATGTTCCCTTGGTTTTTTTTTTTTTTTTTTTTTGGTATTTATTCCAAACATATTTATATTATGGATTTAAAAAAAAAAAATCAAAAAAAACTGAAAAAATTAGGTGTAATTTGGATATATATCAAAAAAATGGTTGTATGGGCCCATACAACCATTTTTTTGATATATATCCAAATTACACCTAATTTTTTCAGTTTTTTTTGATTTTTTTTTTTTAAATCCATAATATAAATATGTTTGGAATAAATACCAAAAAAAAAAAAAAAAAAAAACCAAGGGAACATGGAAATGTCTAATTTCCATGTCCCAAAAACATGTCAGTGTAGACTTATTGCAAGTATTAATGTGGATGGTCAAATTATTTATAAAATAAAAGATAATACATAGACACCGGACCCCTCGTGGTACGGTGTACTGTATTGCCGGGGTCGGGAGTTGGTGACAAGGGAGTTGGTGACAATTTCTAACTCTTGGAGGGAGAAGACTGCAATTTTCTTATATATTCTCTATTCTTTAGTTTATATTGTTTTTGTTTGTTGTTGTTACTATAAACAACAACAAAATTCAGTGTTAAACTCATTCGCGTAAATAGGGTATAAATATCGTCTTAAGAAAACAGTATTCACGTTGGATTTGGGCATTTGTTAATTTTACGCATTTGTTAAGTTTACATAGCAAGGTTCCAGCGATGCTGGATGTTGCATTTATCTTCAGTGAATGCTCAGGAATATAAGTTTGACCTGCAAGCCAGAAAGTACTTCCAAGTGTTATTGCAAATTTGCAATCATCTTTTTAATAAAATAAAATAAAATAAGATAAGATAAAAATCATTTTGATTTCATCATTTAAATCTCACATAGAATAGTTCTACACTACCCCATGAGAAGAAGAGTTTATTTATTAATTTATTTTTTACAAAAAAATAATATTTTTATTTATCGTAAGACAAAAATAAGACAATATTTTTTCAATTATCTCCATAATTTTATTATCAAAGCATTATTACTAAATTAATTTGACTTTTTAAAGTTGATTAAGCAATTTTAAATTTTAAAATTAATATTAATTCGTTTGATATATATACACACACACACATATATATATATATATATATATATATATATATATATTTAGAACAGAGTTAGTATTAAACTATTAATTACTAACTAATAATAAAATTAAGAGTAAAAGGTATCTAAAATTAATCTTACGAAAATTTTCTAAAGTTATTTTAAATATAAAGCGATTTTGATCTTCACTTTTTAAACCATTTGTATAGATGCAAAAAGTTTGCAAAAATGTAAAAGTATTTAGATTTTTATTTGATTTAAAATTGTGGAGAACTATAATTATAATGGTGTAAAATAATTAAATTCGAGCCATGAAAAATTTATATTTTATTTTACATTATTATAATAATAGTACTTCACAAACTTAAGTCAAATAAAAATGTTTATATTTTTATGTTTTTGCATATTGTTTATACGAGTACAGTTGGATTGTTAACTAAAAATCAAAATAACTTTGTATTTAAAATAACCTTAGATTATTTATATAAGGTCAAACTTTGATAATTTTACTTTAAAATTAATAACTCAGTGAATCAAATTTTACAAGTTCGCAATAATACTCTTACAAGATTTTCTCACACGAGTGTGAGACTTGTTTACTATTTATATGAGAGAAATTTATAAATTTTTTTATTTTTATTGATAAAATATCAATTCCCCGTGTATATATAATATCTATTACAATTAAAAATAACAAATATACTAATTAATAGTATATTCACAAATTAATTTATTAAAATTAAGCTAAAAAAAACTGGAAAAGAAAAAAATAAAAAAATGAAAGAGAGAGGAGCGGAGAGGAAAATACAGTAGTAATACTAGCAAAGAAAAGTCCCGCGGGTAAAAAAAACCAAATGGAGAAAAGTAAACGAGTTTCTTCATCTTGAACCTTTTTTCTTTTCATCAATCTCACTCATCTCTTTTACCCACCATTACTCCTCCTCCTTCGTAACGCCTCTGGCGAAGAGCTTTGAGTAATAAATAGAGCCCAAAAACAGCTAAACAAAATCCTTCAAAATCAAGCATGAAGAAGGGAAGTTTAGGCCCTAGCCTCAAGCTCTCTCTCCCTCCTCCCGATGAATCTTCTCTCTCCAAATTCCTGTATGTATATAGATGTACGATTTGTATGTGTTTCGTATTATTCCTCCATTATTTATTTATCTGATTACACTACAATTTGTTACTTGTCCTAGAACTCAATCGGGAACGTTTATGGATGGTGATCTATTAGTCAATAGAGACGGCGTTCGTATTGTTTCTCACTCGGATGTAGCACCTGTAAGAACCTAATTTCTCTCGACTCAGATTGATTGAATTTAATTTATTTTTGTTACTTGCATTTGGTCACAAATTGATCTATTTATTGCTTGATTTGCAGTTTTTATGTTAGTAGCTTTTAAAATCCTTCAAATTTGATAATGAAGTAAAGAAAAATTGTATTTTGGAAATGCTCATTTCGATTTTCTACCTTAGGTTGTTTCTTCTTAATTTATGGCTTAATTTAACAAGTTTAATTGAATTTTTGATAGAGCTCAGCGGGCAAATTTTGTATGAAATTAGATCTATAGATGTAATTGTCAGAACACTAATGATACTGGAATCTATAGAGAGAAATAAAGAATAAGATGTTGAATAGTTTTATTCATTCGAATCAAGTTTATCCTAGTATCAACTTGAAAAAAGTTCGTGTAGTGATGTTTATACATAAACAAACCTCGATGCAACTGTGAGACAAAGTATCTAATATAAGTTCTAAGACAACATCTTCTGTATGAGAACTTAATATGGATAGTTAGATTATAGGGTTGCTTGGTCACTTAAACAGTTACCACTAATAAGTGGTCCTTTGCTCTGTATTTGTCTTCATGCTAATGCCTAAAGTGTTTGAAGGAGGTGTGGTATGAGTTTATTTTACACAAAAGCTTGATTTTGTTGTAACCGCTCGCATTTAATTAGTACCGTTGGAACATGCCTGATGAATGCAACATCGATAATAATTTGAGAGCTTCTACTTGCCTCAAAGTAGTACTCTAGTCCTATATCGATAGATGAGAAATTCTTTACCTGTAAAATCTCAGCATTGTCTTATGTGTTTGCAAATGTATTCAGGCTCCCCCTATACAGCCATCAGACAATCAGTTAAGCTTAGCTGATTTTGATGCAATTAAAGTCATCGGAAAGGGAAATGGTGGAATAGTGCGATTGGTACAACATAAATGGACGGGGCAGTTTTTTGCTTTGAAGGTACTCTATAGACCTGCATAATTTCCTGTTCAGCCATCAAAAAAAGAAGAATGACATGTTATCTATAGGCTATATGAGAGCTTCCAAAGAAATTACATTTTGTGCTTCTATATATACCTTGATCTTGGAATATGTTATGCTTAATTGTTAAACAAAAATACTGTGTTTGTTTGTTTCAGTTCAATGTAATTGCTGAAAATGTGATATCTATTAGAGTTATAATTGATTATTAGTGATTGCTGAAATAATCAGTAAATCTTTTTGTTTTAGCTGAAAATAATTGCTGAACTAATATTAAAAAAAAATCCTAAAATTATGTTTTAATTAATTCTATGACGGAAAAAAAAAAAGAAAAACACAGTATTATACATTATTTAGGGGCACTCTTAATGTTATAATCATTTTTAGGGTAGAAAAAGTCTAAAATAAATGAGCTCAAAAAAGTCGGTTTGAAATAATCTGAAAAAGCAGAATCTGACCTGACTAATACTTTTGGACCAAAAAGCTGACACAACAGCCCAAAATCAATTATTGATTAAAAAAAGCAGTAACTAAAAAAATAAACTGAAACAACAGGCTTATTATCTTCCCTAATCTATTCCTATGTTCCTTGACTAGCGAAACATTCTGATCTCAATACTCTATTGTTTACAAATTATTTTTATCTAGCTTTCTGGGATAATCTTTTGGCAATGTAAAGAAGAGACACGAGAAAAGCAAACACTTCCATTTTTAATACTACGAGGATCAAGGTCTAGAAGTCCTTTACAAGCTTAGTTCTTGCCTTGCGTTATATCAGGTGCCAGGTGTGTTACAAATGGTCATATGAGCCATAGAGTAACTGGAAAACTAAAAACTTCTTAACCAATTATTGTATGTTCACCATAGCTCATGCCTTTTCTGCTGAGGACTGGGATATCTGTAAGCAGTGTAACCAATTTCATGGAAATGGAGATTTCTGTTGTCTATGAAGAGTGAAGACAAACAACCTTCGATTGTCAGGATCTGACCAATTAATAATCTTTAGATGAAATTACAATATAATGAGTTCAAGTTCTATAGAAAGACTGTATTTTCCTAGAAATTGGCATGTCTGTCATATAATAGTTCTGGATAATCTCTCTCATACTTCTGATTTCCTCTTTAGTATCAAATGATCTAAGGAAGATAAAACCACATAATCATTTGTCGTCTTGATAGAGGGAGATTTTAGAGCTCTTGTTATTTGGTGGCAATAGTCTTGCTTAGATGGGAAATGATAATAAATTATCATGCTTGTTCAACCAATGTGCTGATGAGTGATGACATATTTGATTAAGAGTTAACTTTAGTATCTGACTATTTACGAACCCTAAACGGGTAAGGAGGAGCCGAGCTTTCAGATTTTCATTACGTTTTATATGGTTTGCTGTCAGCCGTTGCTAGGACTGGCTTCAAAGTTTGACCCTCTTGTATGGGCAAAAGTATCAACTTACTTTAAATGCTATATGGGCAACAATATCTTAGATTGATGATTTGTGGCATCCCATAAAAATGCTCTCTCTTCATTAATTGCTACTTGTGCTCGGCACTCTTTGGGAGGATTGCTTATGATATTTTGTCCAACTTCCAGGTTATTCAAATGAATATTGAGGAGTCTGCTCGCAGACTGATTGCACAAGAGCTGAAAATTAATCAGTCATCGCAATGCCCATATGTTGTTGTATGTTACCAGTCGTTTTATGATAATGGTGCCATTTCTATAATCTTGGAGTACATGGATGGAGGATCTCTTGCTGATTTTCTTAAGTCTGTGAAAACTATTCCAGAACCATATCTTGCTGCTATCTTCAAACAGGTGAATCCAATTGTATATTTAGCCAAGGAAATTAATTAATTATAATGAGAACCCTTTCGTCAGATATTGAATTATACTAAGAACTATTAATACTCTGTAGATGATTCAGTCCCTCTTTTCCTTTTCTCAACCGACATTTAGGTGCTCAAGGGTTTGTGGTATCTCTGCATCACGAAAAAACATATAATTCACAGGGACTTGAAACCCTCAAATTTGCTGATAAACCATAGAGGGGAAGTGAAGATCACCGACTTTGGAGTGAGTGCAGTGCTAGCAAGCACTTCTGGACAGGCTAATACTTTCGTTGGCACATACAACTATATGTCTGTAAGTAGTTTATGTATATTTTATGTTGTTTATGTATTACTGGTCATTAGTGTTCTTCTCCCATTATCTGTCCAGCTGTTTAGCTGCATATATAGCACCCCAAACTTGAAATTTAGTTGATTATTTTCAATTGTATGTTACAGCCTGAGAGAATACTAGGAGGCAAATATGGCCACAGTAGCGACATTTGGAGCTTGGGGCTAGTTTTGCTGGAGTGTGCTACAGGTCATTTTCCTTTTTCTCCACCACAGCAAGATGAAGGATGGATTAATGTTTATGAGCTTATGGAAACCATTGTTGATCAATCACCGCCTCGTGCACCTTCTAATCAATTTTCTCCAGAGTTCTGCTCATTTATTTCTGCATGGTAAAGTTCGTATCTTTGAGAAAATTGACATAATTCATTATGTTCTGTTGTTAGTGAGCTAAACTTCTAAATAATACCATTACCCAAAAAAACTTCCAATAAATATCATGCACATTACCTCACATGTAATCCTAGCTTTTGTTTCATGACACCTTTAATGGCAAAAGTGAAAAGCATGTTTATTGTACTTAGACATCGTTAACGTGGCCTAAAATTATTTACTTTTTGGTTCTTTTTTATTGATTTACTTTTGTTCAGCTCTATTTGGAATTTGCCTAGAGCAAGGGGGAGAAATGGAATATGATAAGAAAGTTGAGCAAGTAAAGTAAGATAAAATTACCAGAAGTTGAAGAAATAATACATGTCAACCAGTTAATCCATATATGCCCTTTACAAATGTGCAAAACATTTTTTAAAAGATGGAATCCATAGATTTATTTTTCCCCAATTTTTAAATAGTAGTATCATACATCAAAGCTTGAAGGGCATCAGAATTTTAGATGTCACAAATATTTTGAGGTATCCCAAAATGGAAAATATGATGGACAAATTGGGACAGGAAATAATGTTTACATATTATAAAATCAATTATGCTAAACAAATGCAGTGGATAATTAAAAAAATTAATATTTCTTTTTGCCTTTTATTTATTTCTTTATCTTTCTTTTCCCTAACTTTCTACAGGTTCCAATAGGATTCAGGAAGTTGCATATTTGAATGTTGATTTATCTGGCCCGTGTCTGTATTTTAAAACCATTTCCGTCCTTTATAGAAATGTCGGAGATGCAACCTTTCTCAAATCTGACATTGAGTGATTAGTTGTCCTTAATTGTGGTTAATTAGATAGTTCATAATTTTAGTGTTTTTGGTTCTGCACCCTTCAGAACAAGTAACTGAACTTCTATCTTCCCTTTTTGAATATAGTTTGCCTTTTTTGTTCAATTTTATTCAGTGTGCAAAAGGACCCAAAGGATAGACAGTCAGCAAATGAACTAATGGTACACATTTAAACCTTAAGACTTCTTTTTTCTCTAATGGTTTAGGATATCTACTAACTAGATGATATGCAGAGACATCCTTTCATCAATATGTATGATGACCTGAATATTGATCTTGCTGGCTACTTCACTGAAGCTGGATCTCCACTTGCAACATTGTAGAGTGCGTGATATGTCCAGAGCTTGGTTTCATTTTCTCTATTGTATGCCCAAATGTACGATTTTTCTTTTGCGCTCCAAGTACAATTGAGTGTAGTCTAGAATTTATACTAGATCATTTTTATATATTCGTAAAGCATGGTGTTGTGGCCGTTATCTGGTGATTGAACTATGGTAGCCAAATTATACTTGTCTGGTTAACATATTACTCGAAGTTCTTTATGTTGCTTTGGGAAGATCCAAAGACCTTAAAAGGCATATAACCTGTTCTTGAGATGCTTAAACAACAGTGCTGCCTATTGTCTCAACATCAGCTGATACTTGGCTCTACTCAAGTTTTCACCAACATTGATAGTATAAAAATAGGGAATTGTTATTTTCACAGTTAAATATTGAGAAGGATCTTGTGGATCTGGCACTTGTGCAAATATCAATTCCCTAAAAATAATGGAAAGGATAGGAAATTTTAACTTTTAAAGCGTTGTCATTACAACATTTCTTGAATCTTGCATAAAATCATGTATTTTTTTCAAGTTTCTAGTCGTTCATGTGCAGTAGAACCCAAAGTAGCTAATGAAAATGAACACATTTCCAGTGGAGATTGTATAAAGCTCAAAAGGCGTGAAATTTCTGTTAAGAATTGACAGAAACTCAGGGGAATAATTAGACCAAGCTTTAGTGAATGAAAATATTAATGGAGCATCCACGTCCAATAAGAACATTATCACGGGAGGATTTGGTGCTAAGAACTGCTATCTTCAATGTTAATTAGGAGCAATATTACCATTGAATGCAAGTTTGTAAGCAAATGGTACTCGTTTTTGACGCATGTTTCTACACTTCTCCATTAGCTGGAACCTAGTCCGGCATTGTTTTGTAAATAATTATACGAGTTTTGACTTGTTGAACTTGAGCTCAACTAATATCGAAACAAATCAATTTTAAGCCAGCTTTGATTTTGTAAACTGACTCGACTGAAGAGTTGGGTCAAGTTTTAAACAAGCTCTGGTATATATCTAATTCTTTTAAATTATGTTTGTTTGCAGTAATGATAGATGGAAAACGATTGTTTGTATTAATTTATTATTATTGTGAATTATTTTATCCTATGATTAGTCCGTTATTTAATCACATGGACTATATTTAGTCATTTTTAAGGGCATTATATAATTCCAAGTAAAAATATAGTATCATATAAATTCTTTTTGAGGTATCAAATGACTATAAAAATGATCACAAATAGTCCATAATTTAAATAACGAACTACTTGTTAGATAAAATAGTTCGTAGTGGTAATAATTTAGACAAATCCACCCATCAACATTTATGCAAACTGTGTATGTATTTTCTAATTCTAAATGATTACTACGTATATATAATTGGGCTTAGTTCGCTTGGAGTCCAATTTTATACTAGTCGAGTGGATAACGTTTCGAATAGCTTATACTTGAGCTCCCCTTGAAAGGATATGGTATCTGACAGCTTAACTTGAGTGGGCTCGGCATGCTTAAACTTGAGGTCGGCCCAACTAAATGAACTCAGTTCAAGTCAAGCTTAGATGAGTTGAGTCCAACTTAACTCAGGACAACCCATTTTGCTTACAGCCCACTTCCAAGTATTAATTGAAATTTACAGATTATTTTGTTACTGGTTATATAGTATTCCAACAAAAGCCCAGCAACGATTGCTGAATAATATTTTGAACGACCTTTGCTAATGATCATAACATGTAAATGGCAAAATCACCTAACATTTCATTTTTCAAAGAGTGTTGCAATAAATTTATGTTGAATAAATTTATGTCAAATTATAGTTACAAAACTTATCAATACATGAGATTGGTAAAAATTAAGGAGGGTCCACTTATTATACATCGCTTTAAAAAAATTACTATTAATACTTATCCATTCGCAATGCATATCATTTTCCTTTTCTAAAACTCCGGAACAACCCACCAAAGTAATGGTTAAAAAAATATTCTCAAAGCTATCTTAGTAATTAGAACAATGATCTTGCAATATTTTATTTCATCTAGAATAATACAAATATACACAAGTCACAAAATGTATCCATAAAAAAACTTTAGGCAACTTAAATAAGCAGTACTAGTCATTTCTCCTACTCTACAAACTTAGTTTCTCCAACTATGAAGCTTGATTCCCAGAAGCTTTGTGTGTCAAAAATCTTTAACATATACACAGGAAATCATGTGTTACAAGTAGTATGAAGAACACTGAACTAACATTGTAGACTTACATAGACGACTGAAAATTTTCTGCCTATCTGACTATCTGTTATCACTATCAAAGAAGAAATGAAGAGACAGGCAAGAGATTAACTAGCTTACCACTTAAGTTTTCTTCTTAAATTTTCCTTGAGCTTTCAAGTCGACAACAATAACAGAGATATTATCCTTACTTCCCCTTTGGAGAGCAAGTCTGGAAAGGTAGTCTGCTGCGTCTTGGGCAGCAGGATCAATTCCCTCGCCCCTTGCAGATAACACGGGGCCATTCTTTTTGTGCCAAAGAAGGATGCGTTTTCGCGCCACATCACACGCCTCCTCATTTGTTACTACGTCCCAGAGACCATCGCTGGCTAGAATAAGACACTTGTCTTCTTTTGTTCGAGGAACAAACATCATCTCTGGGTCAGGAATAACATAGGGTTCCAAATATCTATCACCTGAGAGAAACATATAGATTTAAAGAACTTTTGTTAGCAACATATTTTTGTGAGGCAAATATAAAAAAGCAGCCCCTCCCAAACACACAACAAAGTGTGAAAATTCATCCATTATATGATATATTTTATACTTCAGGCATCATAGGTGCATATTATTTTGGGATAAACCATTTCCACAAGTATTTTTTAGTCTTACAAGCACCCCTCTCACATCAGTAGGGTAGCCACTTCATGTAAGAAGGGGGGGCTTGTGGAACTATTTTACATCCCTAGAATCTCTGTTGTCATAGTATACAACCTCCATACAAACTGATATAAATCAGCAGCGGTTAGGGTAGCCACACGATCAACACAAAAATAAGAGGGAATTTTTTTATTTTCTTATAAGAAACATGCATAATAACCATTTAGTTGTGGACAGGGTTAAGATAAACATACCAATAGACCTTGACATCGCAAGCACGCCTGAAACACGAAAGTCATCCCAATAAATGACTTTACCTCCTGCAGCTTCTATCCTCTCACGCTCATCATCTCGACTTGGCTGAAATTAAAGCTTTAAGTTAGCCTCCCAAAGAGTAATAAAAAAGTTTACATTAATGAAAATCAAAACAACAAAAAGGGCATCAAATGGAAAGGCAATATAGCAAAAACTACAAATACATGCCTTACTTTATGGTCTATCGACAAGGGTACGGATTCTTTTCCACGGCAAAGCACTGCCCTTGAATCGCCACAATTTGCAACTATAATATGGGTGGAACAAATAACACTAACAACAGCTGTAGAGCCAACAGCATCAGAAGCAATAGCTTCAAGACTAGACTCAGTGGTATCTGCAGTGCCTTCATTGCCTAAATGGACTCCTCCAACCTCAGCATCAACTTTCTGGAAACATTTCAAGAAGGCTTTCTCCCATTGCTCCTGCCAATTATACCCTTCACTTCCATTATAAAAATGCTCGTTTGCAATTTTCATCTCCTCGGCCAAAGCCAAATGCATACGGTCTCGACAATAGTTAGCAACCTATGCCAACAGACCACTCATAACATAAATTCAATTGAGCAATAGAAGCCAACATCTAAGGAAATATTTATAATACCCTTTTAAGTTACAAGAAATATACCTGGCAGCCCCCATGTCCATCATAAACCCCGAAGAAATGGCCGGTTGAATGACTTAAGTTTTGGTTCAATCCATTCGAAATTGGAGTTATCATCGAAGTTGGAATTTCTAGGAAGTGAGGTAAAGCAACAAAAGCATCTTCCATCTCAGATCTCCTCCCTTGAAGAGAAGCGATTCCCCAAATAGGTACAAAATCCAACAGACAATTTTTCTGTAATGTGCTAATCTTCTTTTCCTGTATGCCCTCAAGATGCACAGTAGACTTTCTCTGCCTTGTTCCATCAATTTCCACAACTTCATTATTCACAGCAACAACAAAATCCCCTACAATCTCCGACTTACTGTTTGATTCCAAGAAACAAGACTTATCAGTGGTTTGCGGATCGCCAATACTCTTCTTATTATCAATTGTAGCTAGTTTATTTGCCACAGAATTGACCTCTAAACTGCAACTTACTACAGATTGAGAACAATCACTTTCCTGATTGATTGTATTACTAGAAATCGCATTATTTCCGTTTTGAAACACAAACTTCAATACATTAGCACCTTCCTTGAATTCTTCATGAGCAGAGACAGACATTGTACTAACTTCATATTGGGGATTTTTATAACTAAAACTTCTATTTTCACTACCAATAGACACCAAAGGCAGCTTGATGAGAGTGCTATCGGCCAACAAGCTTGTTGTGCTAGCTATTAGCTCAAACCCCTTGATTTCCATGTGGGTTTTTATTGCGGATTCATCGCAGATTAAATTTGCCAGTTTAAATGGCAGGGCAATTGCATGAGACATATCCTGATCCATTAGTTCCTTTCTTCACCCTCTCAAGTTCCAAACTTCCACAATCAAATTGAACCTAACCTTTTTATACCTAATGTACATAACCTGAGAAAGAAGCCCTTTAAAACCAAATTATAAGAGAATTAAAGGACCTAAAAAAAAGCATTAAGGCAGCTGAAATGAGAGTTTATGGATTATCTAAACTTCAACAAGAACCATTTAGTTCTTAATTGAGACCAGAACTAAAATCTACCATCAAAGACCCAATCCAAACATTCTTTTTCTACCATTAATGATCAGAACAAGATAAACTATACATACTAAACTCCATTAAGTTTGATTTACAAAAAAAAAATTAAAAATAAAAACTCAGTGCATCAAAAAGACTATGGAATAGAACTCACAAGACATGCCACAAGCCCATAGAATCTCATTAATGTCTTCACAAAACAGAAAAAATATCTGGGTTCAAAGGATCACAGAGCCAATTTATCTCTCCCTCCAGAAATTTGGCCATGTCTCTCCCAATAGGTCCTGTAAAATAATATATTAACTTTTAAAAAAAAATGTAAAACACTGAGAAGAAGCCCTATAATTGCAATGCAGGCACAGATATATACTTTAAAACACTACCATCATCAATAATTTTATTTTTATTTTTTTTAAAAAAAGTTAATTACTTTATTGATGATAGCATGAAAAATCAAACAAGGAAGGTACACTTTCCAAGTTGCTTAGCGTTTCAAAACACTGCAGCATGAGAAAAATGGGGTGACCAAAAGATGGAGAAGAGCAGGTGTCAGTTGTATGAAGGTTCCATGTTACAAAGATCTAATAAACAAGGGACACATAATCCCAAACTTTTGACCTTAATTTAGTCTCATGTCCCTTGTAAAAGACCCATGTGTCCATCTATATTGATGTGTGTCTATAAATAATAAGCTTAACCATGTTTTGTTGTTCCCTTTCGGTGACTAATCAAGAAGATCACGTCTTTCTTTATTATGTTTGAATAATAAATGCAATGCATGCATATTACTCATCCTCCTCCTATTCCTATAACTTTCCAAATAGTAGGTCCAAGATATTAATACTACTAGTGCCACGTTTCAGTTCAAAGGTCCTTTTTTTACTCGGTTAGATAATAAGTTGGGTGAGAAGATCAAATGACGTCTGACTATTTGCATGGTGCTGGTTTTTACTGTTCAAAATTAGAGAAATATTTAAAAAATAATTTTTATTTTTTAAAAAATTATTTTTATTATTGACTAAAAATATAATTAATTATGACATGATAATACTCAATTAATTAGATAAAAATATCACGTTAAAAATTTTATATTATTTATAAATTTTTAATTATAAAAATACAAAAAAAAAATATCTCTAATTTTAAAACCTATCAAGTTTGACAATATCAAGAGAATAATGAAGCCCAACTACCAATACGAGGAGTAACTGGTCTTATCTTAACTATCTTCTCGTATGGTTATTTATCCAAAAGTGACATTTTCTTATATACCTTAAAACTTTTCTATGGCCATTTAAAATTAGTATTCTTAATAATGGTTTTAAATATATTTTATTTAATTGTGTGCTGAGAAAGGTAAGGAAAAAAAAGCATTAGATGAAAGTAGAAGTGCGCAAGTGTCCATTTAAAGTGATGAACTTTTTTTCAGTTATAATTTATTTTATTTTATTTTCATCATATTTATTTAATAATAATTTTTTCGATTTACCATTCCAATAATCAAACACTGTCGTTTCAAAAACGTTTTCAGAACCTACCTTTTCCCATATAACACGCGTATAATTTGAATACTTCCAATATATGAAAGAATAAACTACTCTTAAAATATCTTTGACATTAAAGAGAGAGAATACGAAAACCATTTTGCAGCAAAGAACAACTTGTTGGTAAAAACACGTCGATTTGTAGGGATATACAATTTTGAAAAGGGGCACTATGTTCACAAGTGTCTTCTGATATTTTTACAAGTCCTTTCTCATATAAAAGTGGAGTTAAATACTTTTTAGGTCACTGAACTTTAGGTCAACTTACAAATGGATAATTGAACTATTTTTTCTTACAGTCAACTCACTGAACTCTATTTTTCTTACAAATCGTTAAAAAAATGTCTAAACCGTTAGTTGACTAACAGAAAAATGACGTGGCAGTGGTGACATGGTGCTCTTTCTGATGTGACAATAATAATAATAATAATAACAACAATAATAATAATAATAACGATAATAAAAATAATGATGATAATAACGATAATAATAATAATAACAATGATAATAATAATAATAATAATAATCCGAGATTTCAAGATTTATTTTAATTTTCTTCTTTTCCTAAATTTCATGAATTATTTTAATTTTTATACTACCAACTCCTAGATTTCCTTTATTTTCATTTAAGAATGACCACATCAGAAATGAGTCACCACTGCCACGTCATTTTTCTGTTAGTCAACTAACGGTCTAAACATTTTTTTAACGATTTGTAAAAAAAATAGAGTTCAGTGAGTTAACTGTAAGAAAAAATAGTTCAGTTATCCATTTGTAAGTTGACCTAAAGTTCAGTGACCTAAAAAGCATTTAACCCTATAAAAGTGAGATTCAACTATGTAGAAATATAAAAAATATATGTAAAAATATCAGTACACTCTAAAAAATAGACGCGATGGCCGATCGCTACTGCTTTTTACCAAGATAAAGAAGTGAAAATTTATTCAAAATTAAGCACTTAACTTTTCAAGTATAAATTCTCTAATAACTAATTTATTCACGTGCATTTTAAAATATTGGATAAGTTGTCTATGTGAAAACAAGTGACTTTCTATTTTGAAATGAAAGTAGCAAAAAAAAAACAATAAATCTTCTAATGAATAACTCAAATTTGAGAATTTTTTTACACACTTTGAGTGGATGCTAGAACTTATAAACCCTATATGTAGATAATTAATAGTGGAATGCCAGTATCCGTGCGTAAAATCAGTCATATATATAGTGTGTTTGTCTTAAGGTGGAGACTGATACAAGAGTTTCAATCAAATTAATATAATTATATTTTCTTTGTTTTACAATATAAGGCCAATGTTAATCTCATAAAATGAGATAATTTTAAAGTTAAAAAATTAATAGGATTGATTAATGTTTAGGAATCAATAAATCTTGTAGTTGGCAATACTTACTAAATAACTTGTAATATTTATAATTTTATTGACTTGAAAGTTGAAATTATATTAAGTGATGTCATTTTTTTACTTTATTTCATGACACAATGTCGAATAACGAGCTCTGATAAATATATTAGAACAGTTGATTTAACGAAAGTGGATAAAGCTACAGACTCTGCCTTCGAATGCTCCGCAGCATCAACATCATCTGGGGATGATGATGTCTTACCTGTTTTTGTTGGTTTGTATTTAGTTGGTGACTGCAGGTATTTGAGCAGTGAAGGTTTTCTTTTTGTTTCCCCTCTCAATTATTAGCCTTAAATAAAGCATATATCGTGATCAATGACGAACATAGAGTGAGCAAATTTTTAAAAGAAAATTGGTACGATCAGCACCATGGGAATTGGAAAGTTTTGTATTTGAAAAGAGGAAACATTGTTAACAATGAGGTTAGTTCGGGTAATTTTAGGGATCACAAATTTTGTCTCAAATAACGTCTACATTCGTTAGATTAGTTGATTACATCTCTGTTGATTAATACTTATTTTATCTATAATTATTGTGGCACTACGGCGAATCATGACAGTAGTCGACTACTAGGACGCCTGGGCGACAAGGCGACCGCCATAGCGTCCGTATGGCGATAAGTCGTTTATAATGTGCAATTTATATATTATTTAGTTTACTTAATAAGTATATTGGCAATAAAATTTCATATACATTAAAACCCAAAACATAACATTATGGAATAACATTAAAAGCACAATTATATAAATACTTAGCAATAACAATCAAAAAATAAAATACTTAATATTAGAAACTAGTAGAAGAAATGAAGAATTCAACAAACACCGCATAAAAAATAAAGTCGCAACCAATCACCACATATTACTAGTCTAATAACTAATAAAACCCCATATAGCAAGCCAAAATAATGTCTAGACTCTCTATACTAGTCTCTAAATATCGTTCAAGCAAACTCATCAAGAACAAAGTCATCTCCATCTCCTCCACGAGAACTACTCTCATTCAAAGGCGTTGATGGTTTTTCTCCAAAATCATCCTCCACATCATCATCATTTTGAATTCTCGCTTCTTCATCAACTTCATCGCCGGAATCCATCAACCTTGATTCTCTTGAAATTGAACCACCACCGCGTCGAGAGTACATAATGACATTATCACCACTACGTCGGTTGCTCAATCTATATCATTCCATGTATTCCTCGGGATGAACAACATCGGTTTCATTATTCATCCATTCATTACCCTATTCAAAGTCATCAATGGTTAATGGATCAAAAAATTTGCCCAATTCACACCTCTTTTGAAACCTTGAAACGATCTTTCGATTGAATTGGACATACACCAAGTCATTTAATCGTTTGTGTTCCAATCTATTCATCTTTTTCGTATGAATCTAAAATAAATAAAACAAAAAATAATAATAGTAATGATAAAATTTTAATTATATAAAAAATAGTAAGTATTAGTAATGAATAACTTAATTATTACTTTTGAACCAACAATAGAAAGTACTTACAAACTCAAATGTACTCTAATTGCGCTCACAACCAGAAGAAGAACAACAAAGGCCTAGAATTCTTTTTTGCAAACTTTGTAAGCTCAATAGCCCGTCCTCCAAAGGCGCTCCACTAATCAACTAGCAAACATTTAAAAGAAATATAAATATTTTTAAAAGGAGGAAAAGAAGAATATATATAATTTATATTTTATATCTTTATATATATTTCAATATACTTACGAGGATTCTTTAATTTCTGTTGCTTAATCGCCATTTCTCTTGCAAAAGTATCTCGAGAAGCATCATAGTTATCAACTAGATTGCTTATCTTGTCTAGCAAATCTAGCTCAGGCAACATCTTTGCAAGAATGCCATTGAAGTCTTTTCGTAAAGTGCAAGCTAACTCTGAATGTTCCTCTTTAATATCAAAGTACTTGCCCGGATTGAGAAACAACGCAACCCCATATAATTTGTACTCCATTTGGTTTTCCCGTCGTTGCTTAACAATGTCAATCATATTCTTGTAGAGTCTTTGTTTGTTATCAAATGAATCTTTAATTTTCCATCGCAGCGAAAACTTCTAGCATAACAAGCTTCTCATCACCATAAACAATCTTCAAGGCTACAAGAAGTGGAGGTGACGCCCTAATGCAATCCTTAACATGATGTGAAAATGTAGTTAAAATTACAGTATCACATACTTTCTTGCCTGCTTCGGTATCTGACAACTTAAATTTCGTCCAATCCTCGCTTATGAACAAATGTCTCAATACATCTCTATGCTTGTGCAAACTCTACAAGGTGAGGAAAGATATAACAAATCTAGTAACTATGGGTCTCACAAGATCTTTCCCATTTATTTTTTCCATCAACGCATCAAAAAGACGACCATTCCTGTAAATGAATGTTGTGATTCTTCTTGCATTTGTGATTATGGGTTAGAATTGCTCTAGCTTGCCTATGTCCTCTAGCATAAGGTCTAGGCAGTGAGTGACGCAAGGTGTCGATAACGGTATAGGCCTCCTCTCTATTAGTATATGTCCCGTTGCCTTGTAATTAGAGGTATTGTCCATGACCAACTGAACAACATACTCGGGGCCAATTTCCTCAATCTTAATTCTTACTATCAAGGAGATTTGCCGACCTTGTAGCATCTTGCTGCTGACTGGAGGCATCAACAAAACCCATGAAGTAAGTCCCCTCCAAACTATTGACAAAAAAATTCAACAAGTGCCTTCCCCTCCTATCTGTCCAACCATCCGACATGAATGTACAACTATATTGCTTCCAAGAAACTTCATGTTTCGTCTTTAACTCATCGGTTTGTTTCTTTGCCTTCTCAAGTAAAGGAACATTCAACTCATGATACGTTGGAGGCTTTAAACTCGGCCTATATTGTCCTATGGACTCGATTATTACCTCGAAACTCTTTGCATTTGTAACATTAAATGGTATGTTACACTCGTAGAAAAAGTTGACAATATGTATATGGACTCTCTCCTATTCCTTTAGTGTCCTCAAACGATTTTCAATACTTATTTGGCTCAAACGCTTGTTATGCCTCTCTTCTACAACTTTGTCAAGAGTCTTCCTTAGAAGTGCTTCAACTGTCTCTATTGTAGCTTTTGGTTGTGGCTTTTAGAATTGAAAAGTAGCTTTCTTCCTTTTAGAAGCGGCCCCAAAACTTGGGATAATGTTAGAGGAAACATTGAAAGTCATGCTTGGAGGAGCAAATGATTGTTCTTCTTGCACTTCTACTACATTATCATCATCTAGCTCAACTGGCTTGTTCCTCTTTTTACTATTCAACGCCGCTTGCATCTCCCTCATAATTTTTGTTGATGTTTTAGGTAACTTCGCTACATCTCCAAAATTTTCAGTTACGTGTTGCTTGAGTCTCTTGATGCCTGAATGACATTTCTTCCCACAAAGTATACATTGCACGATATCTTTATTACTTATATTTTGCCAATATCCATATTTTCAACCTCGATCGTTCGATTTAGCTTTTCTTTTAGGGTCTTTAGTTATATCATAACTATCAGCCCCCGGACTTTTCACCATTTTACTTTCTACACAATACAATCAAATAAAAAAATAATACAAAATTGATCCAAAAAAAAACCATTCATCAAAATATTACCTCCTACTTTTATTTTTACTTTTAAACATTGAATGTATTAGTTTTGGTCCATAATGTATTAGTTTTGGTCCATACTCCATAACTAATTAATTATATAAACAATAACTATTGGTCATTGTTCAAAACATCAGTAGATAAAATGTTACATATCTTTTTAGTCCACAATAATGATTATCAGTGTATGTATCAGCATGTGACTTAACCTCATGTCCAAAATGTAATGACCCAAGTTATAAAAAAAACACATGTATGTATATGTCTCAGTTTCAAAAAGATTGAGAAATAATTATTTAGTACCCACTATCCAAAATAATATATTTTAGTAGTTAAACACTACCCACTGTCCAAAAAAATACTCATTGTCTAAAACAACATATTATGTAAAGTTCATGTTGTATAAAGTTTGTAAATTTTAATAGTTAAAAACAATACCCCTGTCCAAAATAATATTATTTAATCATATACAAAGTCTAAGACTACCCAACATATTACAGAAAACATGTTACATAAGTAGACTAACTGACTAAGACAGTAAGACTACCCAAGTAACCCAACGTATCACAAACAAAATACCCAGCATAGCAGCGAGAGAGAAGGAAGATACCCAACACAATAACAACATATTTTACTTGTGAGAGAGAGAAGGAAGAAGAGAAAACAGATTGTAGAGTATGCATGAAGATTATAGAGTATACTGAAAATCATAGAGTTTGTTGAAGATCGTAGAACTTGTTGTTCGTAGACCTACAACTACCAGTACTTTAAGCTTGTAGAATTGTCAAGTCATTCCTCAAGGTACTTATAGTACAAGTGATGATCAAATAATTAGAGCAAACTTAAAGATTGTCAAGCTAAGAAGAGTTGAAGACTTAGTCTTTCAAGACTAAAGAGAAGCATCGTAGAGTACATTAAAGTTAAGTGTAAATCGTAGAGTTTATTTAGCCAGACACTCTACGTCTGGACATTCAACTCTATGATTAGGAAATTCGTAGAGTGCATCAATTCTGACATGAACTGACAGTGTTGATCCTCGTAGAGTGAAAACCCAAGGAAGATTGTTAAAACTCTTAAGACTAAGGAGAATAACAATTAGAAATGTGCTCAACAACTATATTGATAAAATGACAGCACTCACGTACGTATCTCTGTAGCAGTTAGTACTGAAGTGACATATCACTGCCGAAAGCTGACACTCCACACTCCAAAGTCAACAATCAGAGATCTTTAAGCATCTAAGCGTTAAATGAGCAACGATAACTTTCAAACAGGAAAATCTCGAGGAAAGTTTATAAAAGGCAAGCAAAATTCAATCAAACAGTAATAATCGAACAATTAACAAAGTCGAACTGTTGCCAATTAAAAAAGACCTCTACTCTACGATTTTGAACATCTTATTCTGCTACTAAATTTTTCAATACTGAATTTCAAGTAATTTAGTAGCACCTCAAACATCATTCATCCTTAGTGGTTGTACTGGTCTTAGTGACATATTATAACCAAGTCTCAGTGACTTGAAGAGATCTTAGTGATCTTTTATAACCAAGTGTTAGCGATTTGAAGGAATTTATGTGATTCATCTGTTGCAACTATTCTTTGTGAATAAATCTTAGTGAGCACCCCATCTTTAGTGGATTATACCTACTCATGGAGTAGAAGAGTGAACTAGGAGATATTTGTGCTCTGAACCACTTAAAAATATTTTGTCTCATTTACTTTCTACATTTACTTTTTTGTCGAGTTATTTTTAAGTGCTCTTTGATTTATTTTGTGACTTAGTTCCACTTTGTTTCACTAAATTTAGAACTGTGATTTTTCTATAATATTTGAAGGGTTTTTATAAACTATCATTCTGCTGTGCAAAATCTCTTAATTAACCTATTTAATTATAAGTTGGTAATAACTCTTTAAAAATAAAAGTTTTTAAATGATTTATTCAACCCCCTTTTAGGTCTCTCAATACCTTTGGGAAATAACAAGTGGTATCAGAGCAGTGTTATCTTGATCAAAGCTTTAATCACTTAAGTAAATCCATATCACTAAATAAAGCTAGTTCTGAAGGGGTTCAAGAAGGAGTTCACCCAAAACTTCGAATTTTTGGTTGATATCATGGGGAAGTGCATTCTCTGCAAAGACTTTGCTCATGACTTTGTTAGTGAGCTTCAACTGAAGGTTATGTCAGCCATAACCATGAAGAAGAAAATCAACTATGGAGCAATGCTAGTTAGTTGGATCCCTAAATAGTTCAAAGACGCTGAGAAAAGTAAGGCTGAAGGAAAATCTCTTTCCAAAATGTTTTATGGGAGATTTATCAGCATTTTGCTGAAAAAGAAGCTGAAGGAGTATCTTGATGAGAAGGAGGGAGATGTTCTAAATATTAATAAAAAGATTACCAAGAAGTTGTTTGATAACTGGAAAAGGAATCCAGTTGAAATACTGAGATCCAAGCAGTCTTAGGGGAGTGAGAAGACCCTCAGTGAAGTACAGAAGCCTGTCATGGCTAAATCAAAGAGGAAGTTAGCAGACATAAAAGAAGAAATCTCAAGGTATTCTACAACCCCTAAGATACCTGATGTTTGACTTTTCTTGCTGAGAAACCATCTCAGAAGTAAGTGAAAGCTGCCCCTACTTCTATTCAGACCAAACAACATGGTCTATCAAAGAAGAAGAAGGAGGATAAACAGAAAAATTCTAAGGACGCTTAGAACGAATTAAATGTTCCTAAGAAGAGTGATACAAGCAAAAGAAAAGGTGGATGAATCTTTCTCTCTCAGCTATCTCGTCAAGCAAAAGGATTAGAAGGGAAAAAGATCCAGAAAGACTACTGTTCAGACCCCTCCCAAATTTACTCATGAACAGGCTGAAGAGTTCTATGAAGAGATTGACAGAAGACACATTAAAGCATCTGCCAAAGAAGGCCTAACCTTAGCTGAATGGGATAAACAACAGCTAAAGAAAGAAAAAACTGTTAAGATGGCAAAGTCCGGCAGGATCATAACAGTTGAAGATCCAATTTCTGCCAAGCCGATCATAGAGTCTTCCAACTCTCTAATCGTAGAGCCTAAAACAGCAGTAGGAGTAATAGCTGGGACAACCTTAGAGCCTGAGCCTACTGGTGAAAAATTGATGGCTGAAAAGGTTTTTAAACCTGAGCCAATGCCAAAGAAAAGAAGACTAGGGAAGTTAGCTAAAAAGAAGAAGAAAATGTCCAAAAAGGTCTATATGTCTACAAAGCAGCAAAATGCTATATTTGAGGGGGAGCAGAAAGCTTCCAGTTCTTTTGATGATTTCTTGGAGCTTACCCGAATGATTCAGTCTATTAAAAAGGACATCAGAAGTGAACCCAACAGACCTGCTCCTGTACAAGAAGAAGCTACATCTTAGGGGAAGGACTTGAAGCTACAACTAAAGATACTCCATTCTTTGAAGAAGCAACAACAAGGTCAAGCAATCTGAAATTTCTGGGCGAAGGAGTCTTTGACGAAGAAGAAGAAGAAGATCTAAACAGAAACACTATTATCTATGAAGGTAATAGTGATTTACTATTCTATTTTCTTCCTGTCATGCCCGGGATAAAGACACTTCTAGTGGGAGATTTGAGCTACATCTCTTGGACTTTTACGATTTATCCAAACGTCAAAGTGTTGTCTCAAAACTTCCCAAGGATCGTCAATTTTGCCAGAAAAACGATTCCAAATAGAAGTCCTTCCTCCCTCTCCGGTATCTTCAATAAAATCACAGTCATTTCATCACCTCTCTTCTATAAAACCAAATCTCCTTCTCGCTATAATGCTTTCGTAGTGCTTAACTCGACAACTGCATAGCACACTTCTATACTAGCCCCTCAACCCACGATCGTAGTCTTAAAACCCTACGCTTATTAACCAACCTCATACTGTATATACAATCTCATCCTCATCTGAATCAACCCCTGAACATATATACTCTCAATCCCAACTCCTCAAAACTCTCCGATCATAGAGTCTCAAAACTCCTTGATCGTAAAATCACCCAACTCACCTAATATAGAACAACCCCAAACTACACATGTACCTACTCAAATTCTTACCTATACTGATATTCCTTCTACTTCTCATAATTGTACAAATAAACCTTTTTTCCTCAAATAATCCAAACTTAAATTTAATCATTCCTCATTCTTTTATTGAAAACATTAACTGGGGAAATAAGGAAGCAGTCGAAGCTCTGATGGAACAAATTCTTGAAAAAGTCTCAGTAGTACCATCCAAGATCAAGCTCGAGCACATGTTGGACACTATCGCTGATGAATGCAATGTTGGTATCCAGAACATTGATACTGGAATTCAAAAAGGTCTAGCCTATATTGCTCAGACTACAACCAAAGTGCCCGTGGAAATGTTGAAAGAATTTGGCACCAAAATATTAAGCAGCACGACGTAATCTACTTTAAGTAAATCGCTGACCAAGAAGCAATAGTAATCTCTCTTCAGTCTACTAATGTTGAATCTATTAAATTTCTCTTCGATAAAGTTTTCTCTCTGAGTTCCTCATTAATAGAATTCAAGAATATGGTGGTTCAATCGATGGAACGAACTGATAATGCCATGGCACTTGTTCATCAGTAAAGAGAACAAACATATGCCAGTTATCAAGAATCTAGAGACGACATTACCCTTTCAAGGAGCCAGATGCAGGAACTTATGTTTACTATCAAGCAACTATCCGATAAAGTCAATACTCTACGCAACGATTGGGATGCTGACAAAAAGGGGAGAGGATCATCCTTCTCGAAGCTCTGCATCTCAGGCTATTCCTTTGGATCAAGGACAGTCTCCATCATCTTCTTCCTTTAGGCCAAGATCGTCGAGTGGAATAATACCCACTGGTTCACGACTCATATTCAGTGATCTAGCCTTCATGAATAGAAATCTACAAGGGGTTCACATATAAGGAGAAGAACAATTCAATATGCCAAACCTTGGACCTAGAGACTCAATAGAAGAAATTCAAAGAAGAGCAGAGGAAGGGAGAGAAAGCTATCAAAGAAGAAGAGAAGCTGAAAAAAGAGATCCGCCAAAGAGTAGAAAAGGTGGAGGTGAAAAGAATTTTAATTTTTCCTTATAAATTTTTGTGTGTGTAAAGATTCTTTAATCAATAAATTCATTTTTTTCTCTTTAGAAATACAGTTGCTCGTTATATGTAAGTTATGTTTAAATTTATAATATCATATTACTTGTATTTAAGAATTGATAATTGTTATTACCAGATGCACTTAAAGATCTAGAAGGTGGTTGAATAGATCCTTTTTAAAATTATTTGTTAAAGATATTGCCCAATATTTGTTAATCAGATTTATTTAGCACAGCGGAATATATGATTTGCTAAATCCCCTTAATGATCACTTGTAAATCTCAGTTCAGTATTAAAATATCAAACACAAGCAATAATAATGTAGACAAAATAAAGGACATGAAAATAAATAACACAGAGAGATTTTTAAGTGGTTCGGAGACTGAACAACTCTTACTCCACTTTTCTATTTCAACAAGTAGGAATTTCACTATGAATTTGATCACTCTGATCAGGACACTTTGCCCTCTTCAAGCCCAGCAGACTTGGCTATTTAGTCATTTTAACCAGGACACTTTTGCCCTCTTCAAGCCCAACAAACTTGGAACAACTCAGTACATTTAGTACTCTTCAAACCTCACAGACTTGGAATCTCTATGGTCACTAAGACCAGAACGAACAGTTATAGAATATTGTTGAGAGGTGCTGCTAAGTTGATGTTATGTTTGTCTTCTCAGGTACTTAGCAGCTTGAACTGGATGTTCAAATCGTAAAGTGTGTTCTTTTAGCTTTTGTAGAGTTTATGTTTTTTTATCGTTGTTCGTCACTTTTTAAATCTGAATCTCTGATGCATTTTATAGTCTTTCTGATGTTCTTACCGTTACTAGGTTCCCGTTGTTGTATTTAATATTTTAAATATTCTAAGATCCTTGATGTTTACATTTTGAGTTTAGGTGTCAGCTTTCCTTTGTTTTGCCTGTCACATTAGCTTGCAATTTCACCTACTACCTTGTCACGTCACTTTTAGCAAACTAGTTGTTAGATACATCTTCCGATCTTCGATTTCAGCCAAGGATGTTTGGTGGTTGCATCGGGACCTTTAATTCGCAACGCTCATATGTCAGTCTTCTTGTACGATCATGTAAGTTCGTAGTGTTTTCTCTACGTTCAGAAGATAGCTTTACGATAATATTTGAGCTCTACGAATGACTTCTATTTTCAGCTCTACGAAGATCTGCCTTACGATGTTAGAGTTGATTCTACGATCCATTTTTTTGCTGAATGATCTTTGAGTTGCTTTACATTTTGACTTTTACTTAGCGATTCTCTGAAGCACCCTACGTTCAGTCTTGCTTGGCGAGCTTTGCTTAGCTTTACGATCAGTTTACTTAACGATAGATGCAAAAGCTCTCCGATCTGTCTGATGCATTACTATTATAAGTTGACTCTGCGATTTAACTTGACATTACGAACTGGCAGAGTAACTTTATACTTAACTTGAGCATATATGTTATACATCAAATCAACTCAATGAGATCAACTTAACAAATTTGATCTTTCTATTCTAAGTCCTTATACATTAGATCAACAAATCTTTATTAAGGATTTTACAAAACTTATTGTTGACTTTGTCATATTCTAAACCTAATGTTTTGATGATGATTTGGTTCAATGGTACTAAGTTGTTTATTGTGAATTTCAGGAAATTAATTCAAGAAAATTGTTCGATGGTTTATTCAAGGAACAATGAAGATTTGAGTTTTAAGGAAAATATGCAGGTCATTGCAAATATTTAATTTTTCAATACAAGGCTCTAGGACATAATATTTATGCATTAAATTAGGTTTGTCATGTATTAATTTTATATGCTTATTTGCTGAGTGGTATACATAAAAGATGGTTTTAGCTTATTGGTTAATTTTTAAAGATTAATTCGTACATGGCTAAACTGATGTATGGTTATTTTAAATTGGATGCATGGCTAAACTTTTGATAAATTGGTATACCACATGTACTGCTGATTATATATTATAAGCCACGTGTAAGATTTTATGTATTGGAAATTTGGAAGTGGTTGGAGTATATTAATAAGATATGATTACTTATCTAAAAGAATGGGATAAAGATCTTGGGAATATAAGATAATCATTATCTTGACAAAATTGGTTCAATTTCTAATGCTATATAGGTGGCGGCAGTTTTGATTAGACTTAGCCGGTGATGATTCATTATTTAAAACAGCTTCTTTTTGAAAGAGTCTAACAAATCTTTATAACAATCGGAGATAAATTGGTTTTATTTCTTAGCCATTAACGGATTTATTTTCTGAACATGATCTTTTATTAGCAACGGAAATATTTTTAAATCGGTTAGTTTGTGGGCTATAAAAGGAAGAATTGTTTTCAATAAATGACAACAGACTTACTTGAATTAATATTTTTTGCAACCATATACTTGAAAGTGATTTAATTATTTTCGGTGCAATTCTTCAAGCTGTTGTGCTATTATATTCAGATATATTTTCAGCAAATTTCGTGGGCATAATATTGGTGATATCTTTTATCTCTACTTGATCATTGCATTCATTAGTTGAGCTTTGCATTGTTAAATTGTTTATTTGCTTTGATCACTAGACATCTATTATTGTAATTTTAATTTTTTAGACTAAGTGTTGTCTAAAGGAATTTAATCCAGGTGGATTAAGGTTTGTTTACATACAGATTCAAGGAAGCATAGGTGCTTAAGGAGTGCATTGGTGCACAAGGAGCAAAAGTGCTCAAGTGAATTATTGTAATTCAAAATTTGATAGAATCTGTCTTGTAACGGGAATTATTTTTAAATAAAAGCGAGTCTCCAATACTAGTTGGTATTGGACGTAGAGTAGGCTATTATTATATAGGGTAATAGTTGAACCACGTAAAAAATCTTGGTGTTGATTTTATTGCTTGCTTTATTTTAATTACTCAAAAGTTAGTTAATTATTTCTTTAATAACTAATAACTTGAATATTTGTATTATTAATTATTATCAAGTATTTTCATTAAATTATATTAATTTATAAAATCACCAAGATATTTTCTTAAACTAAAAAACAATCCAGTTGACCGTATTCATTCAGTAAGCTGCATTCATCAATACAGTAGACTAAGTTTTTCTTTAACAAAGACTCAATCCAGTAAACCATATTCATTCAGTAAGCTGCATTCATAAATATAGTAGACTGTATTCAAAAGTTTGGTATAAATTTTTTAATTGGTAATAATCTGTATCCACACTTATTCAACCCCCCCTTCTAAGTGTGCCTTATCTGAATTTCAATTGGTATCAGAGCTTGGCTCTACTTACTTGGTCTTAAAAGTGACTTGTAGGAAAAGATTCTGACATGGCACAGTTTGGGAACAACAATCAAGAAGGTCAATCAACCAATAGACCTCCTCTGCTGTATGGAACAGAAAATTACAATTTCTAGAAATTTCGAATGAGGATCTATCTTAAAAGGGATCCTTGGGAATGGTGGGTTGTGGAGAATGGACCAGTTATTCCAAGAAAAGATGACGGTACTCCAAAGACTCTACTAGAAATGGATTCAACTGAAACCTTCATGGTTTCCTATGATTCAAGAGCTATGAATACTTTACTGAGTGGCATGGTGCAGTCCGAGATTGACAAAGTATCCTCATGCAACACAGCTAAGGAAATTTGGGATACTCTAGTAGTAAGTCACGAAGGAACTTCAAAGGTTCGAGAAGTCAAACTAAGTATGCTCATGCATGATTATGAAATGTTCAAACTTGAGAAAGATGAAACCATAAAGATGGCTTAAGCAAGGTTCCTGGTACTTCTGAATTCTTTAAAGCTACTTGACAAAATCATTCCACAAAGTGAGATTAACCGTAAGTTACTTCGGGCTATGCCCAAAAGGTTTGCTTCTAAAATTACTACTCTTCAAGATTCCTCTACTATTTCTACTATGGATACATTAACTCTTTTTGGTGAACTTGAAGAATATGAACATCAGTTAAAAAGATATGATAATGAGGACGAAACTCCTCGAAGAAAGGTTTTAGCTCTTAATGCAGGAAATGAACAAGAGTTCGATGATGATTCGGATGAAGAGATAGCCATGATGTCAAGGAGACTCAAAGGACTACTGTAAAGGAAGAACAAACGAAAGAATATCTTCAACTCAAATAAAAGCAAAGGAAAACAAGCTGAGGAGACGTGCTTTGAATGTGGACGCCCAGGGCACTTTAAGAAGGATTGCTTTCAACTAAAGAATAAAGGAAAAATGAGCTTCAAGGATAATAAAAGAAACAAAGCTCTCGTCACTTAGAGTGATGAAGAGGAGTCCAAAGTTGAGGTTGATGCCAAGGATAAAATAGCTCAAGTATGCTTCATGGGAATAGAAGCTGAATCAAATGAGGTATCTATTTATGAGTTTAATTTTTTAAAATAAGAAAATGAGAGATTAAAAGAAAAGAATGCATGTTTGAAGGATTTAGTAAATACATTGATGTGTGAAGTTGATTCTTTAATAGATGAAAAGAAGGAAATTGAAAAGGAGTCATCTTGCAAAGAAGAAAAGGTTTTGATTGCAAAAAATGATTATCTTGAAAATTACAACAAGATTCTTTTCAACAAAGTGACTTACATGAACAATAAAGTTGAGAAATTGACTAATGAGTTAAAAATGCGAGACATATGTATTGATGCATTTAGTGATAAATCTCTGTGTAAATCTGTTCCTACTAATGAACTTCAAAAGGAAGTAGATTCATTAAAACTATCTCTTGCTAGATTTGTCCAAGGTGAAGAAAACCTAACCATTATGTTGGGAAAACAAAAACCTAGTTTTGACAGACAAGGGATAGGTTATAATCCCACTCGTAAAACCAGGAACGTGCAAATGCTTAAATATAAGTCTCGTTTCAAATTGAATTATTGTTCTCCTTACACTATGTGCAAAAATTGTGGTATTAAAGGTCACTTGGATATAAATTGTTCTAAGAAACAGAAGGTTAAAAAGGTATGGATTAAGAAGGGAGATTTATGTGCTACTAACATAAATGGACCCAAAAAGATATGGGTACCAAAAAGATGAATTAATTTTTCTTGACAGGTATGTTTCAAGGCAAAAGTTCCATCTCAAAAATGGATTCTTGAGAGTGGATGCTCTCGTCACATGACTGGTGATAAATCGAAGTTCGTGGAACTAAAAATCAAGAAAAAAAATGGGACGGTTACTTTTGGAGATAATCGAACCTGTGAGATTATCGGGAAAGGTAAAACTGGTAATGGTAAAGTCACTATTGATAATGTTCATCTTGTTAGTGGACTTGAATTTAATCTTATAAGTATTAGTCAATTAATGGATAATGGTCATCAAGTTAGTTTTGAAAAAGAAAAGTGTACAATTTCTCATGGTACTAACAAAACTACTTTAGTTGCACAAAGGGAAGGAAATATATATACTATTGATTTTGAGCAACAGGATGAAGAATTATGTCTAGCAACTGTACAAGACGAGGTTAACCTATGGCATAAGAGGATGGGACATGTTCACATGGATTTAATCAAGAAATTATCCTCAAAGAATCTTGTCAAATGATTGCCAAAGATAAAATATGAAAAGAGAGGAATATGTGTTCCTTGCCAACTTGGGAAACAAGTAAGAACTTCGTTTACAGCAAAGAACATGGTATCAACTTCCTCTCCTCTACAACTACTTCATCTTGATCTATTTGGTCCTGAAAGGCATGCTAGTATTAATGGTAAATTTTATGCTTTTGTAATAGTTGATGATTTTTCTAAATATACTTGGGTGTTGTTTTTAAGAACCAAAGATGAAACATTTAAAGAGTTTGAGAAGTTGATAAGAAGTTTAGAGACTAAGTATAGTCTCAAACTTATAAAAATTCGGAGTGATCATGGTACTGAATTTCTAAAGGACTTTACCATATTTTGTGATCAAAAAGGAATTAGACATGAGTTTTCAGCTCCAAGAACTCCTCAGCAAAACGGAGTACTGGAAAGAAAAAATAGAACACTTCAGGAAACAGCTAGAACACTTTTACAAGAAAGCAAACTTCCAAAGAAGTTTTAGGCAGAGGCTATTAATACCTCTTATTATGTGTTAAATAGAGTTCTTATTCGCCCTATTATTTCGAAAACTCCTTATGAACTTTTGAATGATAAAATTCCTAATATAAGTTATTTCAAAGTATTTGGGTCTAAATGTTTCATATTGAATACTAGTGATAACTTGGGAAAATTTGATGTTAAATCCTATGAAGGGATTTTTATTGGTTACTCACAAAACAGCAAGACATATCGTGTATTTAATATTAACAAGCTATGTGTTGAAGAATCAGTACATATAACATTTAATGAAACTAATAATGATCTTCCAAAAGAAATAGAAGAGGATGCAGGTAATTTGGAGATCTCAGTGAATCCAGCAAACTGGAAAAATCTATTCAGCAAGCCAAATGAACAGATTCAACAAGCTGAATTGGAAAACACTCAAGGAGTAGAACAAGGAACAACACAAGAACTTGAGGAAGATTTTCCCCAACAAGAAGAAGTGTTATACGATGTCCAAATGCCAAAGACTGCAAGATATCTCAAGAATCATCCACCGAAAAACATTATTGGAGATATAAACAAAGGAATCACCACACGAAGAAGTTTACAAAATCAACGTGTGTTCTCTGCATTCTTATCACAAGTTGAGCCAAAGAATGCTAAAGAAGCCATTCTTGATGAAAGTTGGCTAATGGCAATGCAAGAGTAACTTCAACAATTTGAACGATGTCAAGTTTGGGAATTAATGCCTCCTCCTAAAGATGTTTTTGTCATTGGAACAAAATGGGTGTTTAAAAATAAGCTTGATGAGCATGGGAAAATCACTCGTAACAAAGCAAGGCTAGTAGCTCAAGGATATAATCAACAAGAAGGGATCGACTACGAAGAGACTTATGCCCCAGTTGCAAGACTAGAATCTATCCGGATTTTATTAGCATTTGCATGTTACAAGAAGTTCAAGTTTTATCAAATGGATGTAAAAAGCGCATTCCTAAATGGATACATTAATGAAGAAGTCTATGTCAAACAGCCTCCTGGATTCGAACATGAAAAGTACCCAAATCATATTTTTAAGATAAAGAAAGCTCTCTATGGTCTCAAACAAGCTCCAAGAGCTTGGTACGAGAGGTTGAGTAAGTATCTCCTTTCCAGTGGTTTCACTAGAGGTAAAATTGATTCCACACTATTTATTATGCATGATAAAAATGATATAATTGTTGTTCAAATATATGTGGATGACATAATATTTGGTGCTACTAATGATTTTCTTTGTGAGTGGTTTTCAAAATGTATGCATAAAGAATTTGATATGAGCTTAATGGGAGAGCTAAATTACTTTTTGGGACTTCAAATCAAGCAAACTAAGGAAGGGATCTATATTCATCAAACCAAATACACAAAAGAGCTCCTCAAAAGATTTGGTTTTGAAGGATCCAACCCAAAGGCTACACCAATGAGTACATCAATAAAACTTACATCAGATGATAAAGGTATAGATGTAGAGTTAACCAAATATCGAGGTATGATTGGATGTTTATTATATTTAACTGCATCTAGACCTGATATAATGTATAGTGTATGTCTGTGTGCACGTTTTCAAGCAAAACCTAAAGAATCTCACTTACAAGCTGTTAAAAGGATTTTTAAATATTTAAGTGGTACTATAAATTTAGGGTTATTTTATCCTATTTACAATCACTTTGAACTAATGGGTTATTCAGATGCTGACTATGCAGGATGCCAAATCGATAGAAAAAGTACCAGTGGTGCTTGCACATTTTTAGGTCATAGTCTGGTTACATGGCACAGTAAAAAGCAAACTTCAGTTACTTTGTTAACCACTAAGGGAGAATATTTAGCTGCAGGAAGCTGTTGTTCTCAAATCTTATGGATGAGACAAACTCTATATGATTTTGACATTTTATGTGATAGAGTGCCTATTTATTGTGATAATTCTAGCACTATTGACATATCAAAAAATCCTGTCTTGCATTCACGAACAAAACATATAGAAGTTAGGCATCATTTTTTAAGAGATAATATTTCAAAAGGTTTAATAAAGTTAATCTTTATTCCTACAGAGAAACAATTAGCTGATATTTTTGCTAAACCATTAAGTGAAGAAAGGTTTTGTATGCTTAGAAGAGAACTTGGAATGTGCATGGCATAACTATGGATAACCTAGTTATCATATTCGGTTAATATTCTCTGCATAATATCTGTTGAAATATATCTGTTTGTTATTCCTTATCTGTTTAGATTGTTTTGGTTACATACATCTATTGATAACCAAGTATTAATTGTTGAGTACTGGGATTTCGTAAAGCCACAAATTATTTTTGGAAATCGAAAAAGTAGCCGAACAGTCATTGCAGTTGGAAAGACACACGTCTTTCAAAATCAGTCTCCTACTTAACTTCTACTTCTATGTTTTCTTTCTTTATAACTTCAGATCTTGGTATCAGCTCTTCAGTTTTCTCTTTCCTTCTTAAACCAGATCAAAACCCTTAGATTCTCTCGTCTCAAACCCTTAAAGATATGAAAACCAGGGCAAGCAAACAGTCTTCTGGTAAATCAACGGATGATGGATCCTCTTTAAAGAATGTTTCTGGATCAAAGATGAAACCCTATCGAAAGCTAAAGAAATCATCGATGCATGTGTCGTCCGACGCCACCATACTTTCCGACGACTCAGATTCAAGCTTTTCTTTCTTAAAGGCTTCAGAAGACGAACCGTTTCAACAAGGGAAGTTGAAACAACCAGTGCATGAAGACCATATCACTTCACATCCAGAATCTCCTTCAAATCTGGTAAATCCGTTCTCATCTTCCCTCGATATACCAGAAAATTTCTTCAGAGGCTACAGCTTTGAAACTTGTTTTAAAAATTCAATTGCTACAAAGCAATTTATCTATGAAAAATCTCTGGATTTGTTTTATTTCAAAAACTCTGTTTTGGAAAAACTTTTCAATTCTTGTGAAATATCTTCTATGTTGTTTCCTCCTACTATTGCATATCCTCGATTAGTCCAACAATTTTATACTAATCTTGAGTGCAATGGAGACTGTTGCACGACATATGTTCAGGGAAAATCCTTATTTTTCACGAGTATTGATTTTGGTAGTATTCTCGGAATATCCTCTGCTGGACCCTGTCCCTTTACTCTAAAAGGTGCTGCTAACATTCCTTTTCCACCTATGGAACAACTTCATATAGTGATGAATGATTTTTCTCTTACTGATTTATTTCTTCCAAAAACTGTGAATGTATGCCCAACTGCATATGTCTTACATAAACTAGTTAGGTATAATCTGTTTCCTCGACTTGGTGGTGGGGCAGATTTTACTTATCAGGATTTAGTGGTTGTGGCTATGATTCTCAAGGAAAAATCATTTAATCTCTCTCAAATGATGTTGTCTCATATGCTTGGTTGCATTCGCCAATCAAAAAAAATGTCTTCCTTACAGTAAGTTTTTAACAAAAGTTTTCAAACATTTCAAAATTTTTCTTGATGATGAAATTTCTGTTTCAAACAATGAATTCATAGATACTGCAAGTCTGACACAATCCCATATCACTTTTCTTGCCGGAGAATTTGTTCGTCTTCATCCTAATCCTCCTCCTATTTCCCCTACTCCTGAATCTTCATCTACTTCTCTGCCAAATACTCAGGGAACTGATATTTTGAATATTCTAACTGAGATTTTACAAAATCAAAATTCTATGAAAACTGACTTGGCTGAGATTCGAAATCGAGTTGAGATTCTTGAAAAAGGAAAATTGCCATTGGATGCACCAGAAATTAATAAATTGTATAATCGTGTTGAAGATGAGTTCATTGATCTTCAGGCAGGTTTTGAGATCCAAACCTTGGCTATGGTTGAGGCCCTTCAAAGGAAGTTCAATAGAAATACATGTCAGTTAAGTCAAGAGATTAAATTTGTAAGTTATCAAATCGGTGAACTTGCAGATTTTATGGCAACCAGATTTAATGATGTGGGCAGAAAGTTACATTTCCAAACAATGTACTCCATTATTCCTGAATGGCCAATGTGCAATTGGACAACGGAGTTCAAGGATAACTTTCTTGATATGGGGATTCCGTCTTCAACCTTTATCCCCAGGCCACCTCAATTTGCCAAAGAACTCACACTTGCTGAACGTCTTCACCGCATCCGGCACCGTGCTTACTTCACCTCCCGCTCTGAACAAAAAGTTCACATTGCAGACATTGACTGAATTTGCTAGTTATCTCTCTCTTTTTGCCTGATGACAAAGGGGGAGAGATTATTTCAATTTCAACAACATACTCTGGATTCTGGGTTTCTTTTGATGGTTTCTTATGTTGGTTTTAAGACTTTGATACTATGGCTTTTGTGATGGTTTATGTTTTGACAATTGGTTGAATATTTGATTGCATATGCTTATGGTATTTGTTTTTACTCATGTTGTTATAAGATGTTATTTGAATATGATATTAACAACATGCAGGTCATATGGATTTGTTTCCTAAAATTAAGTTATGCATAAATTTAGGGGGAGCTTTAATTATTTATGTTGTCATCATTAAAAAGTGGGAGAATGTTGACTTTGTCATATTCTAAACCTAATATTTTGATGATGATTTGGTTCAATGGTACTAAGTTGTTTATTGTGAATTTCAGGAAATTAATTCAAGAAAATTGTTCGATGGTTTATTCAAGGAACAATGAAGATTTGAGTCTTAAGGAAAATATGTAAGGTCATTGCAAATATTTAATTTTTCAATACAAGGCTCTAGGACATAATATTTATGCATTAAATTAGGTTTGTCATGTATTAATTTTATATGCTTATTTGCTGAGTGGTATACATAAAAGATGGTTTTAACTTATTGGTTAATTTTTAAAGATTAATTTGTACATGGCTAAACTGATGTATGGTTGTTTTAAATTGGATGCATGGCTAAGCTTTTGATAAATTGGTATACCACATGTACTGCTGATTATATATTATAAGCCACGTGTAAGATTTTATGTATTGGAAATTTGGAAGTGATTGGAGTATATTAATAAGATATGATTACTTATCTAAAAGAATGTGATAAGGATCTTGGGAATATAAGATAATCATTATCTTGACAAAATTGGTTCAATTTCTAATGCTATATAGGTGGCGGCAGTTTTGATTAGACTTAGCCGGTGATGATTCATTATTTAAAACAGCTTCTTTTTGAAAGAGTCCAACAAATCTTTATAACAACCGGAGATAAATTGGTTTTATTTCTTAGCCATTAACGGGTTTATTTTCTGAACATGATCTTTTATTAGCAACGGAAATATTTTTAAATCGGTTAGTTTGTGGGCTATAAAAGGAAGAATTGTTTTCAATAAATGACAACGGACTTACTTGAATTAATATTTTTTGCAACCATATACTTGAAAGTGATTTAATTATTTTTGGTGCAATTCTTCAAGCTGCTGTGCTATTATATTCAGATATATTTTCAGCAAATTTTGTGGGCATAATATTGGTGATATCTTTTATCTCTACTTGATCATTGCATTCATTAGTTGAGCCTTGCATTGTTAAATTGTTTATTTGTTTTGATCACTAGACCTCTATTATTGTAATTTTAATTTTTTAGACTAAGTGTTGTCTAAAGGAATTTAATCCAGGTGGATTAAGGTTTGTTTACATACAGATTCAAGGAAGCATAGGTGCTTAAGGAGTGCATTGGTGCACAAGGAGCAAAAGTGCTCAAGTGAATTATTGTAATTCAAAATTTGATAGAATCTGTCTTGTAACGGGAATTATTTTTAAATAAAAGTGAGTCTCCAATACTAGTTGGTAATGGACGTAGAGTAGGCTATTATTATAGAGGGTAATAGTTGAACCACGTAAAAAATCTTGGTGTTGATTTTATTGCTTGATTTATTTTAATTACTCAAAAGTTAGTTAATTATTTCTTTAATAACTAATAACTTGAATATTTGTATTATTAATTATTATCAAGTATTTTCATTAAATTATATTAATTTATAAAATCACCAAGATATTTTCTTAAACTAAAAAACAATCCAGTTGACCGTATTCATTCAGTAAGCTGCATTCATCAATACAGTAGACTAAGTTTTTCTTTAACAAAGACTCAATCCAGTAAACCATATTCATTCAGTAAGCTGCATTCATAAATATAGTAGACTGTATTCAAAAGTTTGGTATAAATTTTTTAATTGGTAATAATCTGTATCCACACTTATTCAACCCCCCCTCCCTTCTAAGTGTGCTTTATCTGAATTTCACTTATTGGCACAAATATTTATTAATAGCTTTCATCATCAAATCAAATCATAATAATCATGCAGACTCTAATAATAATTGTTTAAAACTATAACTTTTGTCATCATCAAATATGGGAAGATTGCTAGTACAATGCATGTTTTAGATTTGATGATAATATGTGAAAATAATGTATATTTGTAACCAGTAGCTTTTGTAAAGTCCTTGTAATGAAATTGGTGTAAAATGTCTTAGTTTAGAGATCAAACTTGTAGGTTGATTTATGTCGTAAAGTAAATCTGATATATTGATCTTAAGTCAAAAATTGATTGTAAAGTAAGTACTGAAGATCGTAGAGCATATTAATTGTAAAGTAGTTCTGAAAATCATAAAACATGCTTAAGATTGTAGAGTATGCTAAAGATCATAGAGTATGGTGAAGATCATAGAGTTTGCTGAAGACCTTAGAACTTACTGTTCGTAGAGCTACAACTACCAGTACTCTAAGCTTGTAGAATTGTCAAATTATTCCTCAAAATACTTAGAGTATAAGTAATGATCAAACAATTAAAGTAAAGCTAAGATTGTCAAGCTAAGAACAGTCAAAGACTTAGTTTTTGAAGACTAAAGAGAAGCATCGTAGAGTACAGTGAAGTAAAGTGTAAATCCTAGAGTTTGTCTAGCTAGATACTTTACGACAGGACATTCAACTCTACGATTAGGAAATTCGTAGAATGCATCAGTTCTGAAATGAACTGACAGTGTTGATCCTCGTAGAGTGAAAACCTAAGGAAGATTATCGAAACTCTTAACGTTAAGGAGAAGAACAATTAGAAATGTGCTCAACAGTTATATTGATGAAATGATAGCACCCACGTGCGTATCTCTGTAGTAGTTAGTATTGAAGTGATATATCACCGCCGAAAGCTGACACTCCTCACTCCAAATTTAACAATCAAAGATCTTCAAGGATCTAAGCATTAAATGAGTAGCGAAAATTTTCAAACGGGAAAATCTTGAGAAGGGTTTATAAAAGGCAAGCAAATTCAATCAAACGAAAATAATCGAACAATTAAAAATTTTGAACTGATGCCAATTAAAAAAGACCTTTACTTTATGATTTTGAACATCTTGTTCTACTACTAAGTTTTTTAATACTAAATTTTAAGCAACTTAGATGCACTTCAAACATCATTCATCCTCAATGATTGTACTGGTCGTAGTGACCTATTATAACCAAGTCTTACTGACTTAAAGAGATCTTAGTGATCTGCTGTAACTAAGTGTTAGTGACTTGAAGAAATCTGTGTGATTCACCTGTTGTAATTATTCTTTGTAAACAAATCTTAGTGATCACCCCATCCTTAGTGGATTATACCTACTCAAAGATTAGAAGAGCGCACTAGGAGATTTTTGTGCTCTGAACCACTTAAAAATATTATGTCTCATTTACTTTCTGCACTTACTTTTTTGTCGAGTTATTTTTAAGTGCTCTTCAATTTATTTTGTGACTTAGTTTCACTTTATTTCGCTAAATTTAGAACTATGATTTTTCTATAATTTTTGAATGGGTTTTTATAAACTATCATTCCGCTGTGCAAAATCTTATAATTAACCTGTTTAATTATAAGTTAGTAATAACTCTTTAAAAGTAAAAGTTTTTAAAAGATCTATTCAACCCCCCATCTAGATCTCTCAGTACCTTTAGGGCTATAAACTTCATTGCGATGGGTCATGGGTAAAAAAATAAGTTGGGCCAAAAGCTACATATGAACTGCACACGCCTTGGTAGCCCTGCCTCAAGTCGACGTATGACATGACATTCTCTTCATCGCCAAGATGCCTAGGTGTCGCCTAGGTGACGCTGTAACAAATATGATTTTATCGCATATAAATTGATCACATGCCATATGAACTGTCCACTACTATTATTAGCTTTGTTGCTTAACGAACATAAAAACTTAACACAACACAATCTTGCTCAAACATCATATCTAAACCATTTGAACGGTTTTGTTGAGTAATTTGTCCATCACATTAAGTAGTTGACCACAAAATAAACTAATAATCTTGTAAAACTAATGGAAGTGTAAAAACAGAAGTGCAAAAGCCAATATAAATTCAAGCACAACATACAACCATAGCATAAGTATTACCCGCAAAAGAAACAAATCTAGTTTGTTGAGCAGATACCTTGACTGAGCTTGTTAGGTCTTGGGCTTTGACTAGGTCAGGCTAGGCTGTTGACTTAGGCTGTCACGCCAAACCAAACCTTAGTTGCTGGGTTGTGGTCTGGTTAGACCTGCAAGCCAGGCCTAGGCCGGTCTTGTCCTTCCTTCTTTTTTTTCATTTAATGTTAAATATTTAAAATATAAATTAATAAAATTTTGTCAAAATGATGCAAGATTTTTGAGATTTATTTTATTTTAACATTCTACTGCACACCAATATATGTTGGATGATTAGAACAAAAATAAATATATTTCTCTTAAATTAAAGGAAAATATAATTTAAATATAATTGGAATATAAAGCAAATTGATTTCCTATATGTATGTCTACTATGCACAGTTTGTCTTCATAGAAAATATAATTTAAATACAATCTACTGCGATACATATGGCTATAGATGCAAAATAAAATTAACTTAATGTAGTTTACACTTTTATATTTTGAATGTAAAGTTAGTTTTCATTTTATTTTTTTTAGTACTAGGATCAGTTGGACATATATTTTGTAAAGTTTAAATACATATATATATATATATATATATCTTTGTCTTTATGGTAAGTTTAAATACATATATATATATATATATATCTCTTTGTCTTTATGGTCATTAAATACTTACATAGTTATATCTCAAGTATTATTTTCAATTAGTTTTCTAATTGCTTCATGAAATTATTCTTTACATTGCTACAACAGAATACCGAAAAAATAACTAAAATCATAAATCCCTCTAAGAATTTAGCATATCCAAATTAATGAAGAACTTGAGTTTTTACAAGAAACTAACTTATTATTAATATTTAATATTAAAAGTTAGTTTATTGATGTACTAAAAAATGTTAATATTTAACATTAAAAGTAGCAAAGAATATTAATAAAAATTTAATGATATTAGTAATTTAGTATTTACAAATAAACTAACTTATTATTAATATTTGATCAACTAAGTAATTGACTTATTATTAATATTAAATATACTAACTAGTTGTATTCATTGAAGATGTATATTAATTAAATATATTTATAAGAAATCAAGAATGAATAATTAAAACTTTAAACTTTATTGATGTATTAAATTAAACTAATGTATTATAATTTATAAATTACAATAATGAATAAGTAAAAATTTATACTTCATTGATGAATAATTATCACTTTAAAGTTCAAAAATTACAAATAACTAGATAAAGAATCAGGTCAGGCTTTAGGCCGGACAAGGCCTAAGACTAGGTCAGGCCCAAGGCCAGACCAGGCTTTTTTGCAGGCCAGGTAATGTCAGATTTTTGTCTTAAAAAACGGTCTTTTTAAGCCTTCCAGACCTGACTTAACTAGGTCAGACCAAGGCCAAGTCATGGACTATTTGCGCATCCCTACACGTAGGGCCGTAAATGGTAACCGGAGAATTCGTATCCGTTCGCATTCGTATTCGATAAAAAGCAAATATTATTCGTATCCCGAAAAAAATAGATATATCGTATTCAGTTTAAAGATATCTGCAAATAAACGGATACGAATACGGATATAGGCGTATTCATATTCGTTTAACATTCGACCGTAAATATATACGGCGAATATCAGGAATCCGATATTCGGATTTGGATCCGTATCCGGAATTCGTATCCGAATAACTTACATATATATATATATATTAATATATAATAAGCAAAATAATTTTTTTAAATGGCTTTTTCTTTTATAATAATTAGTTTTCACTATCATACAAAAATTATTTTAAAAATATGTCATTTCACTTCTAAAAGTTAGGAAATAAAACTTTTATTATAATATTAATAAACTGAAATAAATTAATTTAAGTATAGTTAATGGATTTTTACTATTATAAAGATAAAATATCTAAAATGTATCATTTAACAAGAAAATTATATACTACAAGAACAACATTATAGTTATTACCTTGTTACAAGTTTTTTACTTTCAAAACTTACTTGCGATACGGGGAGGCGGGAGCAATGGACAATATAATTTTATTGTTAAATTGTGTTATGTCTGAATTAATTTAGAATTAATCTATAAGGGAGGTTGAATAGATTAATTCACGTTTATGAATTTTTGGGTGGACGCAGTATTTATCACTTTTATTTGCTCAATTATTTAAAAACAAGAAGTCCAAATATTTAAAGTAAGCCTAAGGTCAATTTTGGATCAAGTTGGATTAACTAGTTGTCACACATACATTATAACTCACTCTCCATAAATATAATGAAATAAAATAAATTTTGTATAGCTATGTAATCTATGTATTGAGGATAAATAATAAATAAAACTCCCCATAAACATATTATTAAAGTTTTAATCAAATATTTGAGAAAAAATAATTAAATATTCAATGTAAACTTTTGAATCTAATTATATATTATAAATAATCATACACATTGCAGTATTATTCCACACACATAAAATAGACATCTAAATATTAATAAGTAGAGCATTCATTTTGAAATTTAGGATTTTAAAAATGATAAAAACTTATTTGAATTGTAATTTAGAGCATTGATTATTGTATTTATTAAAAATAAATAAATTAACATTTATTCATTAATGAAATATACTTTAAAACTCATTTTTTTTTCTTATTTTAGCTATAGTTATAATTAGAGCATTCATTTTGAAATTTAAATTAGGTGATTGATAAACGAATTCGGATACCCGAATATTCGAATAATCTGGTTGTTCGAATAAAATAAGCATAAACGGATATTATCCTTATTCAGATATTATTTTGAATACCGGATACGGATAACATTTTTAAAATCCGTCGAATACCAAATACAAATACGAATAACAAATTAATTTTTCGAATAGAAATAAATATCACTATATTCGTATTTATATATATATATATATATATATCCGTTTACATCCGCGCCTACACGTGAACATGCGGGAGACTAGTATATATTATATCATAGACCCACCAGGCAGTGCTTTTTGGGTATTTTAAAAGTTACATTTTTGGTTATTTTTCTGGTTTTAATTTTCAAATATATATACAAGTCCTTTAATAGATTCCTCCTCCCTTTCTTTTTCACACCGACACCCACACCAATAGAAATGATAAAACTCAACAGGACAGCCCCAAATACGGCCCAATCTCAACTTCGGAATAAAACTCCTTAAAAAATCCGTCTTTCGTATTTCAATCGCAAGCCCAATACCTCCAACAGGTACCAATACCTCCAAGACCGACCCATAAATATTATGTTATAAACCCGCCCCCTTATTTTTCAGAACCCTTTCCTTCTCGAAAAGCTTTGAAGCCCTAGGGAAAAAATGGATGTTCCTGCTCCCGAAGATGTTGCTGCTCCTACCGCAGAAGATCTTCCTGATTCTGTCAAAGAAGCATTGGAATCTCTAAATCGTAACCTGGAAAATTCTTTTTTTTTGTTTGGTGATTAATTGGTTGGCCGGGATGGAGCTTGGTCGGCTTACTGATGAGGATAGAACCCAGATGCGGAAAGTACTGCGCCGGGGTTGGGATTACTCGGCTGTAATCCATGGGTTGTGGATTCAATCAACTGGTGAAAATTTATCCCAAGGGGATGTGTTAAGAAGAATACCGGCATAACTATATGTGAGTTCCTTTTAAGTTTTTTTATATTTTTAATATATTGTTTTTTGTTGAATATTTTTCTGAACTTTGGGTACTTCACATTTTCTATTTTCTTTTGTCTATTTTGTGTAATGTAGATAAACTGATTTATGTTTTTTGATGAAATATCTATTTTATATGCACAGATTCAGATGTTTCTCTTTTGTTTTGTTCAGTCTGCATAATGAAATTGCACTATTCTTCCTTGGCTTCTGAACTAATGTTTTTGTTTGTAATTGGTTTTTGAATCTTCTTTTCTTTTCTATTTATGTGTTATCAGTCATATATTCAGTGTGCAGTGTTTAGGACTTGGATTTTTTATTTTTATTTTTGATGTTATAATGAACTGGACTTGATAAATTTAGGTATTATTGATTATTTAGGTTTCCTGGTCATACATTCTATTTATATTTAATTAGACTTGTGAATTCCTAATGATAGAACTGAACTAATATTTGCAGAAGTTACTTGAGAATTGAAATTTGTATTTCTATTTACTAATTTCAGATTCATATATTTATTGGTTTTATGTTTTCTTGTTTCAATGTAGGTTATTCTTCGGGAAAATAATGATCTATTTGTCTTTTTGAAGAAATATTGGTGTTGTAATTGGTTTTTGAATCTTCTTTACTTTTCTATTTATGTGTCATCAGTCATATATTCAATGCGCAGTGTTTAGGATTCAGTTTCATTTATTAGATTTTTTTTTATTATTGATGTTATAATGAACTGGACTTGATAAATATAGGTATTATTGATTATTTAGGTTTCCTGTTTATACATTCTATTTATATTTAATGAGACTTATGAATTCCTAATGATAGAACTGAACTAATATTTGCAGCAGTTACTTGAGAATTAACATTTGTTTTTTATTTGCTGATTTCAAATTCATATATTTATTTGTTTTGTGGTTTCTTGTTTCAATCATAGTTGTCACGGCGCCACGACGAGTCATGGCGGTGGCCGATTGCCAGGACGCCTAGGCAACAAGGCGACCACCATGGCGTCCGTATGGCGACAAGTCGTTTACAATGTGCAATTTATATATTATTTATTTTACTTAACAAGTATATTGACAATAAAATTTCATATACATTAAAACTCAAAACATAACACTATGGAATAACATTAAAAGCATAATTATATAAATACTAAACAATAACAATCCAAAAATAAAACAATTGATATTAAAAATTAGTAAAAGCAATGAAGAATTCAACAAACACCACATAGAAAATACAATCAAACAAAACATATAAGAGACAATTGACATATTTTTATTTTTAGTTTAGTAAGTAGCAACCATTCACACTCAACACTTAATCGATAGTGTTTACACTTGGTAAATTATACCCAAAAAAAAAGTAAACAATAAATATAACTTATTAAAAAGTTGAATCACCTCTCACATAATTTTGTGTTGTTTAAACTTTAAAGTATAATCACAGTTCACAAAACACATTAAATGTACTAACATAAGTGGCTAACTGTTCTCTATATATTTAATTAAGTTTTATGTATTGGCAAGGATAAAATATATTCCTAAATCCTGAGTCATTAAGTTTTAAAATATGTTCCTAAAATGCATCAGCTTGTCATTATCAAATATATGTATGACAGATAAATAAATTGATGTATAAAATATATTCCTAAAATATATTAGCTTGTCATTGACTCTTGGCTGGGTCATACGTATATGCATGACACTTGGTTGGGTCGTACGTATATGCATGACACTTGGCATACATATAACAGATTAGTCATTAGTGATAACAGATATGCATATGACATACATATATGCATAGAAAATTTGAAACAGAGAAGGATATTTAAGTAGCTAACTGTTAAGTCTTAGTACTTTAGTGGAAGGCTGGAAGCATACATGCAGTGATTAGTGAAACAGAGAGGTGAAGGATATTAAATTAAAGTTGTTCCTTTATTTATTCAAACCTTCTGGAAAAAAAGTGAAGGAGAGAAACTGAGAAACAAAGCAAAACCTGTGTGTGAGAGAAGGTTGGGTTGTCTTGAAGGAGTCGCGACTCGCGATCGAGTCCAAAGATGTTGTCTTGAAGGAGTCGCGATCGCAACAGGGCTGCGATGTTGTCGCGAAGGGCTGCGATGGGTCTCCGACTCTCCTTGATGCGAATCGATGGGTCGCGATGAAGTCGATCAAGTCTGCAGATAGCCAGATAAGGATTTTGCCTTTCTCCTTGTCTCCTTTTTAATCGATGGGTCATGGGTATTATGTCCATGGGTTAATGGGTCAAAAGATGGGTAGATGAGTTAAACATTTAAGTTAGGTCAAAGCTGCTAAGGCGTGCGCCTTGGCAGCTCGGCGTCTCACGACGTTGTCTTACGGCATCGCCAAGGCGCATACCTTAACAGCTCCACCTCAAGTCGACCCTTGACGTGCCCTTCTCTCCATTTCCTGAACGCCTAGGCGTCGCCTAAGCGACGTCATGACAATTATGGTCAATGTAGGTTATTCTTTGGGAAATTAATGATCTATTTGTCTTTTTGAAGAAATTTTGGTTTGATGTCTTTCTTTGGAAAGATGGTCAAGAACAAGTTGTTTTGGATGAGGTTACTTGGACCAGATTGTGTTAGCACTTTAATATTGTGATTTCAGAATAGAGTTCAGTGAAATTCTAGTTATCGCCTATATTAGAGTTGGTAAAATCTTGTTTGAAAAAGTGAAGTTGGTGGAAAAGTTTAGGAATGCTATTAGAATTAAGTTTTTTAGCAATATTGCCGATACTGAAACTGTGAGTGTTAGGAAAGTTAGGGTTGCTGAGTTGACTTTGGCACTTAAGGAAACTTACTTATCAGATGCTCTTGAATTGAGTTTCATACGTTGCAGGCCACAATCATCCATACCTAAGATTTATATCACTAACATTTGCTGTTTGAGCGAAGTTAAGGCTTACTTTGACATCCACTTAAAAAGGATGCGTGGAGGACCGAGCTTTAATTGCAACTACCATCATGTAAAACTTAAACTTTGACTATGAATTAGTAACTTCCCTTCTCTTAAGCCTCCTTAATCTTCAGTTAAAACATTGCTTGAGCCTCCTTAAACCTCAAACAAAAACCTCAAACAAAACTTCAGTCAAAACGGAAAGCTGCTAATCATAGTCAAAGTTTAAGTTTTGTATGATGTTGATTACATCCAAAAAGGATGCATGTATGCAAGCACCACGGCTTTGGATGTAAACAACATCATACAAAACTTAAACTTTGATTAACAGCTTTCCTTCTATCCTTTTTTCCCAATTCCCGTCTAATCCTTTGTCTGAGATTTAAGAAGGCTTAAGAAATGTTTTGACTGAAGTTTTGTTTGAGGTTTAAGGAGGCTTAAGAAATGTTTTGTGGATTAAGGAGGCTTAAGAGAAGGGAAGTTACTAATTCATAGTCAAAGTTTAAGTTTTACATGATGGTAGTTGCAATTAAAGCTCGGTCCTCCACGCATCTTTTTTAAGTGGATGTCAAAGTATGCCTTAACTCCGTTCAAACAACAAATCTTACGGATATGGTTAAGGTATGGAAAATAACCAAGCGTGAGTGATTGATAGTGATTGTGGCCCATAACCTATGAAACTCAACTCGGGAGCATCTGATAAGTAAGTTTTCGCCGAAGTCAACTGAACAGCCTTAACTTTCCTAACACTCGCAATTTTATCAATGGAATAGGCTTGTAAGAAACTTAATTTTAGTAGCATCTTTAAACTTTTCCATCAACTTCACTTTTTCAAACAAGATTTTAGCGACTAATATAGTCGATAAATAGAATTTTATTGAGCTCTCCGTGTTTAATATATTCTGAAATCACAATATTAAAGTGATAAGGCAATTTGGTCCGAATAACATCATTCAAAGCAACTTGTTCTTGCCCATCTTCCCAAAGAAGGAGGTTTCTGCTATTTGTTTTTGTTAGGAGGGAATTGGGAAAGGATAGAACGGAAGCTGCTAATTTATAGTCTTAAACTAGTTTAAGTTTTGCATGACAACAATTTTGTGTCCTAATGGATTTTACAGTGATAGATTTATCGTATTAGTTGAATATTAGCTAGTATGTAAGTGTCTTATATTAGCCAGTAATATGTAGGTGTCTTAGTAGTTGAATATTAGCCAGTACTGTAGATGTCTTGGTAGTTGATACTTCTCCAAGTTGTTCGAAATGTATTGTTATCATCTTACTATTTTGTGTGGTAATTTTTTAGTTATGCATTGATTATTATTGCGGAGGAATTCTTTAAAATTCGTGTCAGGATAAAAGTTTGTTATTTTAGGTAGTCTCAAGTTAAATGTTTACTTACCTTAAATAATCTATTATTTATAATAATTTGCCTATAAAACTCTTTAGTATTAATTGTCATGTTTTTATTTTCTATACATATTTATGGAGTATCACTAGTTATGTGTAGAAAACTATGCAATTAAATAAGAATTTAAATATGGACAATTTTGTCATTTTATCCTTTCTTAAAATGTCCAAAAAGTCAACTAAAATTTTATCTTGGGACGAAGGAATATTATTATAAGAGGCAGTGAGGCACTAAGGTAGTGTTTGATAGCCTCTTATTATTTCTTTTCGACTTGCCTCTTTCGCGCAGCTAAGTTGTTTGATAAAAACTTTGGCAAACTCTTTTGCCTCTTAAAAAATACTCTATCCGTTCCATATTATTTAATTATTATTGACTTTTTAAAGTTTAATTTAAGAAAATATTAAACTTAAAATTGCAATAGATTTTTTTAATTTTAATCAATAGAATGTTGAATATTGTAAATTATCTAAAAAGTATTACTTATTGTAAGTTTTAGTGTTTTATAATTTTTAATGAGTCATTTTAATTTCGAGTTTAAAAATATCTCAAAATTAGCTTTTAAAAATCGATAATGATCATACAATTTGAAACGAGGGCAAGCCATTGAGTCAACTCTTTTAAAAAAAAAGCTCTTTATCACTATTTCACCCTTACTATCATAATTCACTTTTTTAATTAGTCACTTCAGTTCTCTCACTCCACCACCCACAACTACCACCATCCATCACCACCACTTACCACCATCAGCACCACCACAACTCACCAGCGCCACCATCACTGCTCACCACCCACTACTACCACCATTGCTCACCACCACCACTAGGGGTAGGCATTTTTTTTCTATTTTTTCTATTTTTTGGCTTACCGAACCGGTTCAAACTGGTCGGTTCGGGACAAAGCAAAACCGGTTCGGCATCAGTACAAGTAATCGGTATATATCGTTTACTCAGGACCGGGTTCGGGAAGCCACTTTGAGTGTTAAGTACATACCGTACCAAACCGGTTGTCCCGGTTGAATTGAATAAAGTATAAACCCTTTATTCCCTAATCAGTAATCAGAAGATTCAAAACTCATTGACAGATTGACTGACTTCGTTCTCCATCTCCATCGTCTGACTCTCCGACTCCAGTCTCCACTCTCCAGTCTCCGTTCAAATCTCCGAGTTCTCGTCTCCGTTCATTGAATCTCTAGTCTCTACTGCTCATCGTCTGACTCCATCTCCATCTTCTTTCTCGGTCTCCAATTCTCCATCGTCTCTTAATCATCTCCATCTTCTTCGCAAATGGGAATCAATCTTCTTCTTTTTTAGGTAATTAACATTTGATTATTTCGTCTCTTAACACTTGATTAATTGATTCTTTTTTGTTTCTTCTGGGGTTTGTTATGAAATAATTTTGTTCTCAAAATTGGAAATCTTTGGGGGTTAATTAATTGTTTGTTTGTTTATTTGTGAATTAATTGTTTGTTTACTATTGATATTTACTCAGATTGATTAGAAGTTTATAATTGGAAAAATGTCGACAGGTTGCACATGTGCATCAATTTGGCTACTGTTTATGAAGCTTTAATTTTGTCCTGCTGATTCCTTGCTGAGTTGCAATCAAAATTAGCATAAATGTTTGTGAAGAAGTTTATTGCTATATATTGTGCAGACTGCTTCTGCTAGTTGATGCCATTTTCACTATGTATCTTGCTAGAAAACTGCATTTAGGATATATGACCTTTAATGTGTGGACTGTGGAGCTTAAGTGTGGCGATCCACTGTTGAGGAAATCCTATCGGTCTTTCTTAGCTCAACTGGCAAATAAAGCAACTGTCAGGTCATTGGCAAAGATGTCTTGCTCAAAGTACCCAGTAAACTGATACATTAGATCTATCGTAATATCTGTTATTGTGGGCATGACGATTGAATTTTTGTTCCAATTTGATCTGGATGTTCATTTCTTTCCCAATTTGGTCTTGATGTTCATTTCTTTTTCCAATTTGTCTTGATGTTCATTTCTATTCAAATTAATTGTAGATGTTCATTTCCTTTCCAGTTTGTTCTATGATATGATGTTGTATAGGAGGGACTTTGTGTTTGTAGTTTTCTGATATCTTATTATTTAAACTTGGGTTTCCTGTTCTCAGGTGTTTGTCTGGATTTTAGATGTATGTATGAAATACATCTATTTTGTAGCCTAATATAAATTTGGGGTCTATTTAGAAGTTTCTAGTTTGATCGATATAGCATAACTCATTTTGGTCATTCATTAGTTGTGCAGTTGTTTTGAATTACCAAGGACCAGAAAACATTTATTAGTTCCTTGTGCAGTTGTGTTTTGAATTACCAGGGAACTGTATGCACATATAAATAACAGGTTCTTGTTTTGATGAGTCCTGAATCTTTGTTAAGATATATTTAACAACTCAAATTCAAACCTTGTTGGAACTGAAAGCACATTTGCAATTCTGTATAATAACTGGATGGCAGTTTACAATCTAATTTCAAATACTAGAATATAGAGTAAAAAGAAAAATTTATCTATATTTTTGGAATGAATGGAGTAATTGGTTGCTAATAGTTTTCTTCTTTCTTGAATGAAAATTATTGGTACTTGGCAAATTATCGATATAATTTGATGCCAATCAAATTAATGCGAGTGTTGGTTGTAGAGATATTGAGAACATAGTGGGTTAATGAGGGGATGTGCAATGTGTAGTGAATATGTTGGTGGTGAAATGCAGGAATGACTGCACGCACATGTGATGACATTTGAAGTGGGAAAAGTGCTCGAGGATCCCAAATGGCAAGCCCGTCTACTGTTTTAACAAAACTGACGATGAGGATGAGGATAAGAAATCTCTTCTACTATCTGTGGCTAGTCCTCATAATGTGAATTTGATGAGACCGCTTCCAGTTGCGATGAATATCTTGCTTTCCTTTTCCCCTTTTGTTCTCCAGTTTGTAATATTTCTGGATCTTCTTAATTTCAGCCGCCTTTTTTAGCTTATCCAACTGCTCTACTTTTGGTCTTGGGACCAAAAAAACTAGAACTGAAAGCACATTTGCAATAGTACCATTGATGGGATTATTGCTTCGATTCGCTTTCTAGACATAACCGGTATAGTTTTGGGTAAAAATCGGTACAGTTCCGGTATCTAACCGGTTCGGAATATTGGTCTAAC